>CAJVPM010000180.1:0-21713 GCA_910592325.1 Scutellospora calospora | reverse complement strand
AGATAACAAATAGTAAAAAATATGATGATATGAAGGCTGATTATTTTGGTACAGATACATATGATAAAATTCCATACTTTACTTTAAAGAACAAAAGGATTGAACTTTTTGAAAAGGTTCTCGAAATATATGAAATAGGAGATTTTAATGATAATAATGATCAATATGAAATTGAAGATTATTTTTCTTATCATAAAGAAATTGAATCTTATGATCTTCTAATATTCAATATTAAATATAAAAAAATGAAGACGCTTGCTGAAGATTTCAAAAAATTATTTAATTTAATAGTTAAAGAGGTTTATAATAGATCTTTGAAGGAAAATGATATAGAGATAGAGTTTTATTCATTTCAAAATAAGGTTTTTGATAAACAAAATATATTAAATACATTAGATAGGTTTAAATACAATGGTTATAGATATTTTATTTTAATTACATTTTATGATTTTATAATGGAGAAAGATTTTACAAATAGGTTTGGAGAGTACCTTATATCTTACGATAATGAGTCAAAGGCTAATACAATTATTATTAAATTTAAATATAATATTCTATTCTTGTCTATATCTACAATTTATAAAAATTTCAAGTAATAATTAATTTCAACGAAACATTTTATTAAATAAATATTATATTATTGGATTAATTTTAACAGTGTTTCATAAAAAAATATTTATGTTTATAAATATAAATGATTGATTCTATAAAGTATATTAATAAAAATAATAATTCATAATTATAATCTATGATCTCGAAAACATAGTGTTGATATACAAATAACAAATGAACTAAATATTAAACGAGTAAAAAATAAACATAATAAAAAAATATTTTTATGTAACGAGTTACTTGAAAATATTCTTTACTTCCTTCCACTTGAATCAAAATACAAGATAATGTATTTGAATGGTGGAGGGTTAGATGTATTCAAAGCATTTGTAAATAAGAGAATTTATGTAGATTCGTATAAATACTTATTTGTATCTAATTTGGTGATATATGCAATGTAAAGTTTTTAGATAATCGCGTAAAATTTACCTTGAATAGAAAGGTACCTGTGACTTTTTATAATAGGATTAGGGTTAATCAGAAATCTCTAATACTTTATATATGCATTCACACTAGTATTATTGCTAGACATGAATTTTTCTAAGTATAGTCATAACAAGAATGGACAGAAGCAAATTAAAAAACTACAAGAATATCAAAGTTGACAGTATGTTGGAGAGACTCAAGTATATTATAAATAAATATTCAAAAAGGTAAGCAAAAATTTATTATTTGTTTTAAAATTCGTTATATAATACAATACTAATAAGATACAATATTATCATCTAAAAATACATGATCTCTATACGTTTTGTTTCAATTTATGTATAGTGAGTAATTGATTTATTTATTTATCAAATGAATCGAATGTTTCAGAGTATGTATAAAGGTTATGAAAATATCTCTTGGTCTAATCTTTATAGAACATAAGAGAAAAAGACATGATATATTCAAGTATTCAAATAAAAAACTCAATCTATTAGTATCTGGTCATGTATCTGTTGGTGATGACAAAGATATACAACTATTCTGGAATAAATATATACAACAGTTATCAAGAAAGTTATAGCTACTAAGACAGTTATGTTTAAATAACAAAGAGTTAAACTTTTAGTTCTCGATAAGAACTTTTAGTCAAAAAATTTTAAGACAAAGTATCTATTATACGTCATCTCAATTTTCATAGTCAATACAAGACAAGGGATTAAAGACTCATAAGATTCGTATATATCCCAATTACTAGAAAAAACAAATATTGTTAAAATGGATAAGTACATATCAATAGACATACAACTGATACTTAGAACTGGTAAAACAGAGATTCTCCTTGTCAAGAGATAATCTGAGAATAAAAGTGTTGAACAATGATAATTATCAACATACAAACACTTGGGTCAAAAATATGTCTAGTGCGATCTGACTTCGAGCGATGATGGAACTAAGAACTGCATACAAGACAAACT
Source organism: Scutellospora calospora (assembly GCA_910592325.1). Classification (NCBI taxonomy): domain Eukaryota; kingdom Fungi; phylum Glomeromycota; class Glomeromycetes; order Diversisporales; family Gigasporaceae; genus Scutellospora; species Scutellospora calospora. The sequence goes on along the minus strand of CAJVPM010000180.1, from coordinate 19,698 downwards.
TTGCAAAATAGAAAATGAACAAGAATTTTAAGTTTGAAATAAAAAAGAAATCAAAGAAATACATGTCTCAGACTATCACTATTGAAAAGATAAATTTTAACAAAGAAATAGGTGAATTTGCATTTCTCAAACACATCAAGACATCTGAAGTACTACTGGAGATAAACAACACAGTTAATATAATGAGAGATAGACTTAGTAGATTTTACATATGCGTCTGTGTACTGATAAAAGAATATTATCACGAAGATAATGAATTTGTCTCTATCAATCTGAGTGTTTAAACTTTTATGACTTGTTACAATCCCAGTAGAAAGATTATCGAGTATAGTAAAGGAGATATTTCACAAATTTATCGATTATACAAGAAATATGACAAGTATCAGAATAAGAGATCTAAGCTAGATAGTAGCCTCAACAAACTAAACGATATTCTCTGAGAAGAAAGATGTTGAGAATACATTACAAGATTAAGAATCTGATTAAAGATTGCCATTATAAGATAGCTAAGGACTTGTGTGAGAACTACAACACCATTCTGTTACTAAGATTTGAGACTAAAAATATAGTCAAAAAGAAAGATAAAAGACTCGAAAACCAAGAGTCTGAATCTATCAAAGCTTTCAAGAAAACCCTCAAGAGAAAGATCAATAGCAATACCACGAGAATGATGTTGATATAGTCACATTACAGTTTCTAACAATATCTTATTCACAAGATACGAGAGTATTCTGGTTATTTGTTAGTACTATGTGATGAACATTATACAAGCAAGACCTGTAGTAACTATGGATATATCAAGAATAATCTGAGAAATGCAAAGGTTTACAGATGTAACATGTGTGGTTTTAAGATCGACAGAGATCTCAATGGTACAAGAAATATACTCTTAAAACATTTGAGCTAAGGCAACTTGGCGCTGAGGCCTACCTCATTCAAATAAGTACTAACTTTTTTTGTTTTATAACTGTGATATGATTTATTACAAATGATCAGTTTTTTTTGTAGAAGAGCATGTAAATATAGAAAACCTTCGATGCCAATAAATATGTTAAAGAACATAGTTAGTAAATATTTGGCTGGTAAGAAACCAATATCATTAATTAAATGTACATATTGTAACAAGTTTCAAAAGATTAGTATGTTTGATTTAAAAAGGTTATTGAGTAATCGAGTAAAATATGTTTGATCAACATGTAAAAAAAGTTTATAAATAAAATCATTTTAGTTTTATATTAGTTAATAATTATAATGATACCTGAAAAATTAAAGGAAATATACAATAAACATAAAGAAACTTATTCTAATAATAAAAATGTATTAGATATAGGGCAGGGGGCACAGAAAAATTTTTGAGCATGCCCTATAGGCATGCCCCCCTTGAATAACTTTTCATCACATGATACGTAGCAAGACTAAAATATGTGACAGGTTATAGTCTTAATTCAAGCTAATTAATTGACATTGGCTTGCATTAAGCAAATTTTGAAATTAGAGTTAGGTTTAGGCCGAGTTGAGAAATCATATGGGTGAAAATCTCCAATTTCGTGATGATTTAACATGAGTAATTGGCAGGGTTGTAAACAGTAAGTTAACATCAGTAAATTACAGGTAAGTTACCGAATTACTGTGGTGTTAAGAAAATTTTTAAGATATAGTTTGGCTAGCATTAATACTAAAAGGTAGACTATGAATGAATATATAAAATGAGAGTAAACTACTGGTTTAGCCAACTAAAATTTTTTATTCTTTATAGTAACCTATCTGATAATTTACTAACATTTAGAGTAACTTACCAAGAAATTTATAAATTACAATAATTTTACAACTCTGGTAATTGGGTTAAATAAAGTTTGAGCCAATAATTTGTGATATAAAAATCAACTTTTTTTCTTTGTCACTTTTTGCTTTAATTCATTCTACTATTTCCGATTTGCGTAGTGAAGTGGAAAACCTGATTTTTTGATTAGAAAATTTAAGTTCGGCTTATATAAATTTGTATCTGATTGTAACCTGATTATTTATAAATTTATATATGTATGTATTCAATTTGTGACCTAATTACTTATAAATTTTATATCAATATATGTACTTAATTACAAATTTCTGTTCATATATACACCTGATTACTTAAAATTTTATTTTATTATTAGAGCACAAAAAACGGTTTCATAAGTGAAATTTTGAAGTAGTCTTGCTGATACATACTAGAGTAATACATGCCAATTAGATTTTTAAAATTTTTTTTTTCAAGATGACCTTGGGCTTTTATTAGGGATTTTAAATTTTTGAATGATAAAATTATTTTTAGATCTGTTAGGAAAGTTAATTTCATATTCAACTTCATGTTCAACTTTATTTATTCAATGGTTTAGTCAATTAATATAATCTTTATTTTTTAAAAACGAATATCTTATATGAATTTTACATAGATAATAATTTGATATAAATCAAACAAAACTAATACAATTTTAAATTATATATCAAGAATATCGTTAATGGACCATTCTTCTTCTACCAGCTGGTCATTTCTTTCTGCACCAATCTGGGGTAAAAAATCAGTAAGAGCTTCTTGATCTCCTTCAAACGCTGCAATATCGAAGAATTCTTCTATAATAGAAATTTCTTCTTGCGCTATTACCACTTCTAGTTCTTTATTCACATCAATCTGTTCGCCTTCCTTTTGTTCATCGTCAAAAAAAATGTCAACATTGTCATCATCCTGAATTGAAGATTCAGAAAGAGCTTTAGGCTTTCTGTTCTTAGTGGGTATAGCTTTTTTTAGTTCAGTTCGAAGCTGTCCAAGGATAGAAAGACTGTCGGGGTTAATCTATTTCTCGCTTTTGATTTGACTATTCCAAGTAATGAAAAAATCATTCACAGACAGCTCCATGAGGGACAATAGCGAGAACCTTCATTGCAAAATGGCATAAGAGTGGTGCATTTCCAGTAAATTCTGTTCAAAATATTTGTGGTGATTGTGAAGAAATGAAGGAAGACATATTATCAAAAGGGGGATTATTGTTTTTATAATTAATTAATTCGTTACATAGAAGTCCTGCATCTCTTTTGTTAAAATTCCAGATTCTAGCTAGTTCAAGCGAAGCACGAATAATATTCTCTCCATCCATTTATCTTGATATAGCTACTTGTTTATGTGCTGGAGAAAGGAAAAGTGCAACAAAAAAATTGTCACTATCAAATTCTCTCACATGTTTGATAATAACTGTAAGTGTGTAGACTTTAAAGCCAACGATTGGAATCTCAAGCTGAGTTATTTGCTGGTGAATATTAATAAGTTCTTTAAAAATATCAGCTAAAGTTGAATTGCTTGATTCCAACCTTCCAATAGCATCAACAACTGGTTTGATTACTTTTGTTATAATATCATTATCAGCAAAATAATACCTATTACGAATGATATTTTTAACTGTAGTATTCTCAATTTCAGGATACATAGGGTGTTCAGTTTCACTCAACAAGAGACAATGTCGAAAGCCTTCTTCGTAGGCTGATACACCCATACAAACTTTGCGAGCAAATACTATCTGGTTTTGCAGAATGTACTTAAAAAATGCTGAATATTATGCTCTTTTTGCCAAATTTGTAGTGCTCGACGCCAGATATGTAATGCATTAAAAAAGTTAACAATTTTTTGGTTTTTTTTACAAATGGTAATAGTATCAGAAAAGCTAATAATGTCTTTAATAATTAGATTAAAAACATGCAAGCAACAATGAATAAAGACTATATTAGAATGTTCTTCATTAAGCAATATTCTCATTTTGCCCATGTTCGAAGGGTTATTAGTAACACAGGCAATTGCAGATAACATTTTGATGCCATTTGCATTTTAGACCTCTTGCACTTTATTTTTAATAAAACCTACAGTATTGCAATGTGCAGATAAATCAAGAATATCAAGCACAATTTCTTGACATTCTTTAAGGGCTATAAATCCGAATATCAAATTTCTAGAGATATCAGTTCATCTGTTGAGAAAGATAGTAAAGTCAGTAAAAGATGAAAGTATACTAAGCTTTTCTTGAACATGGTTAGAAAACATTTTAGTTAAAAGATGTCCTTTAACCATATCATGAGAAGGAAGATGATAAGAAGGATTTAATTCTTGAAGAAAATCTTGCAAGTATGGATTTACAACAAAGTGAAAAGTAAGATTTCCGTGGATAATAATCTTTAGGAATTCTTGATGAAAATACTCTGATTGTGCCTGGGACAGAGGTCAGGTACACCTGCTAAGTATAGTTTCTTAGTGGGGCTTAGGTGTAAAAGACCATTGTGCGATATCATCATTTGCTTGTTCATTTGTTTGCTCAATAGATGTGTTATCATCATCACGAGTGCGTTTATGGAGTGCATGAGTTTCTTCACTAATTTTTTAAATATAAGAAGTTTTTTCATAAACAGGCCAATCATTGCACTGAAGAACGTGTTGATGAAGTCTATCAGGCTTGCCACTTAGCTCAACCAAACAATGCTTGTATTTCGCAGTATATCTATTTCCAGCTTCAGTTCTTTTTATTACAGAACGATAAAAACTATTCCAGGATAACCTTGTGTTGGGAGTGGCAAAGCAAAACTAGTAGGAATATTCATGATATAATGATTTTCTTAAAGAAGTAGAGACTTAATTCGAATTTAAAATTGTTAATAGGATGGATGATTTAATTATGATAATAATAATTTGTAGTTATTTATGTGTGATAAATTTAATATGATGTAAATTAAAAAAAAAGTTTTTAATACATGAAAACGATTTAAATTTTTTTATTTAGTAGACAAGTTGAATTGTAAAGTTTATTCAAAGTTAAAAAGTACAGTTTAAATACATTTTACAATGATCTAAATTCTATATATTATGATTCCTTTTTTTTTATAACCATTTTCGATATTTCAAACTTATGCTTAATCATGCAATTATTTTTCATGCAGACCTGCTTGGCTTTGGCTGCATAATTTCTTTTTACAACCTACTTACAATATCATATAATTATGTTTTTTGCCCTAGTCACTTCACTTGGCTTTGGCCGCATAATCCCTTTTCTTTGCAGCCTATTCATAATATCTTATATACTTTTCTAACTTGACCCATGTCAATCTAGTGGCTTTGATCGCATAATCCCTTTTCTTTACAACCTATTCACAATATCTAATATACTTTTCTAGCTTATAATTGTGTCTTCCGCATCAATTCAGTTGGCTTTGACTACAAAATTCCCTTTAAAATCTCTAATGCATTTTTCTAAGCCTATTTCAAATTCTAGTCATGCGATTATATTCTTGTATTAACCTGTTGGCTTAGACTATACAATCCAAATTAGGAATAAATTCAAAATGTATGATTAATTTAGTGAAGGTTTAGATTAACTAATTTTAGAATCATATATTGTTAGTCTATTCTTTTAAAGATTTTCTCTGCGACCTTCATCCAATAGTGGCTATGTACTAAATAATAAACTATAAGAGATAAAGAACATACAAAATAACAATAAAAAAAAACCTGTTGTAAGAAATGTTAAATCTGGATTTAATAATTAAATCTGGATTTAATGATTAACATTAAATCTGGATTTAATAATTAAATCCGAATTAATGATTAAAGATTTATTACAGCTATTTTCATTATTCCTGGAATACCTGATTAAAAATTAGCTGAGTGATTAACTATCTGATTCGATAAGGCTTTGATTTCAGTATAATTATTATATATTGATATATTATAAAGATACAAACATTAGAAGGTCTAAGATTGTTAACTCTTTATGTCTACAGTATAAATTTTAGGTAGTGACGTAATACGTTATTGCTTTTTGTTAACAATAATAATGTCTGCAAACCTTAATAATAGATAATAAGGATTATTATTATTAAGTCTATCGATATTTTATTTATCTTTAATGCTATTATAATCTCTGTTAAATATGAACTTTCTTTGGAAAAAAAAACTTGAAAAGGCGAGTTACATTATTTTAAACAAGTCAATAAATTTTTGATCAAATCGAACTTTTTTTATCACTTATTTGTGCAATGTATTTAATATAAAAGTCTATCTTTTACTATATTTGTTTTTTTTTTTATTGTCAATTGGTTGATAAAGAACAGTTCTTTGCCATAGGTTTTCTTTAAACTAAACACACAAAACATACTAGACAGGCATTCAAGTTTTTGTATTGATTAACTTATTTACAATTTTCTCTTCGAAATACAGTACAATTATATCTATTTACTGTATATACTAATAATTAATGATATCAATAATGCTGAAATCAAAACTTTATCGAATCAGATACTAATCACTCAGCTAATTTTTAATTAGATATCCCAAGAATAATGAAAATAGCTGTAATTATATTCGGATTTATTTTGTTAGTCTTTACCATAAATTTTTGTACAAACTAAACATGTTATATATATTAGATAAGGTGAAAATTTAATAAAGGTGTTAAAAGAGTTGACATTACGAGTTTAATATAATATTGATCAAACAATATAAAATTTTTATATGCAAATCACATGATCGATTTTGGCCGAGTAGACTTCAGCAAACTTTTTTAGAGTAGCCCAGAAATTATAAAACAGCTGTAATCCAGAATGTATATCACATGGGAGCATAAGAAAATTTTTAGGCATGCTCCTAGGGGCATGCCCTTACAGGAGGCATGCCTTTTAGTTTAAAGGCATGCCCAGGGGCATGCCCAAGGGGGGCATGCCCATAGACTCTGTGCCCTCTACTCTAATTAGATATATTTAAAAGTATTATTAGAAGTTTAAAATATAAATCTATTGAAGATAATTCAAATTTTAAAAGACATTATTTAAATATTGCTCATGATTATCAGAAACATCTTGATATTAAAAGAGAAACTAAAGAAGCAATTGATGCAATAAGATTAGAAGCTTTAAGATTTTCTTTAGTAGTTTTAGTAAATGATGAAGGTAAAATTTGAATCAGTAAAAGAAACAATGAGAGTAAAAATATGCATAGATATTACCAAGTTCTTAGTAGAAGTGTTAATGATGACGAATCTTATGAAAAATGTACTTCTAGAGAAGTTTTTGAAGAAACCAATATAGTGATCAATAACTCTAAATACATATGTAATTACGAGGAATTTGAGAATTTTCCTGTAGAGAAAACTTAAATGTTTATTTGCAAGATTTATTATTCCTTTATAGGACATCATAAACTAGAACATAAGGAGCCCGAGAATAATGATAATTGATTTTGGATTGATATAAAAGATTTATATGCTTACAATTCATTAATTGACTCATTAGAAAATAAAAAGGAACAAGTAATAAAAGTGATTACTAACAAGTTTGAGAAATACAAAAAGAAAAAAGATCTTAACCTTATTTATTTAATATTATTCTATTTTATTTTGTTTCAATTATTATATCTCATTTGAAGAATTTATATTGTTTAAATAAAGTATAAATAATCTTTATTCTAATTAACTTAAATATAAAGATTTATATTAATCTATTTTGTTTTACAGATAAAATAGAAATTGATTATGAAGTTTTAAAAATATTACGAATTAATCCTATAGGAGAAAAATCTAAACTTAATATTAGATTACATACTAATAATTCAATAAAAGAGCTATTGGTATATGAAAAGGTACATAATAGTATAGAGAAAAAATGTGATATCATGTACTTATATGTGGATTTTGCAAAAAAATATAATATTTTTACTAGTCTTAGACATGTTGTTTTCTATAGAGTTTTTGTTGATATAGATTTAAATATTCTTAGACAAATTTCATTTTTTTTAAGAAATATATATTTTTTTAGTTGTGTTATAAAAAGAGAAACATTTTTAAAGTATGAAAGAGATTTAAACAGTAGCAATAAAAATTGTGTTATTTACGAATGTATATTTTGAAACAAAAATTCAACGATACTTTCAACAAGTAATATATTTAGAACAATACCTAGTTAAAATCTTCCTTTCTATGTATATGGATGGAATGAGATATTAGATAATTCTATTATAGATAGATATAGTAAAATATCTGATAACTTGACTGTGAATATAATACAATGAAAAGGACAACAACCTAATCAACAATTTTTATGTAATAGAGGTGGTAAACTAAATAATCATAGATAGATTAACGATATAAAAATATTTTATTAATAATATTAGCTAATTTTAGATATTGAATGTAGTATTAAAATTGACTAGTTTATTTATTTTAATACTATATAAGTTGTGTTCATAATATTTATTTAAAAAAAATAGTAAACATTGAAATTAAACAATTTTATAACTTTTTATTCGCAATTATTAAAGATAGTGATAGTAATAATTTTACATCCAATATTTCTAGTCTTAAGGAATGTGCTAATAAAAATGAAAATATTTTAGCTATAATTTATATTACTGAATATAAAGTTATTAATTATGAAAGGATACAAGACCAATGTATTTTGATTTTTATATCATAAATGATTTAGTTAATATTCAGAATATTATGAAGAAATATATTTTGAGTGAAAGTGAAAGAGATTTTAATTTTTACTTAAAAGAAAATAGGTTTGAAGTTTGGAATTATAAAGATGATTTTGTAGTATATCATAAATTATCAAAGAATATTCATAAGTATATTGAAAAATTTAATAGACATATTGAAAATTATAATTCTCTTGAACATGTAAAGAAGAAATATAGTGGTAATATAGAAATATCCTTTAAAACTTTCAAATAATATTTATTTTATTATATTTTAATTTTAAGTATGATTTTTGTATCTTTTGTATGAAAAATAAATTGAGTAAATAAACTTACAACATAATTTTGTTTAAAGGATTCAAAATTTCTATATTCATATCTGTTATAATCATATTTTATAGTATCGTTAATTGCTATATTACTTATTTTAACATATTTTATTGTTATACAATTTTTCATATTAATAATATTTGAGATAGTTAAATACTCATTAATGAATATTATTTCATCTATATTTAATTTATTAATTGAATATAAATTAATATTAGTGCAATTTTGAAAAGTCAATAATTTAAGATTAACAAATTTGTTAATACATTTTACTTCATATCGAATATTATATAGCTTTAAGTATTCGATTCTCGAAAATGGAAAGATATCTACATAGTTTATTCATAGCATGAAATGATAGATAGCTATATATTTAGACCATGTATTTTCATCTAATAAACAAAGATTATTAATATTTATAAGATTAATACATATAATACGATTGAAATTTATAATCATATTTGTGCGAATATTATTTTTGATTAGGTAAAAAATTTTATATAGTAAAAAATAAAATGCTTGATGTGTATATAATTCAATGAATGAGTTTTACATAATATATATTCTATAGTTTTATAACTATTATAAGGAAATATTTTTTGAATATATTCATAATCTATATATTTTATAAAGGATATATAATCGAATATAGGTGATTTGTATGAATATAAAATATTTTTAGATGTAATGTATTCATTTGAATAGTTATTGTGAAATATCATTGTTAATGAATTTACAAGATTTTTATTAGTATAATGTATAAACGGGTCTTGCTAAATATGTTTTATAGTAAGCTTAGTTCATAATCGTGAAAGAAAACGAAATTTGAATAGAAATCTAAACTCTAAATAACTAATAGTAATATCGTTTATCTCTAATAGCAATTCTATTTTATTTTTCTAGAGTTACATTACTTTGTAATTTTATATAAAAGATAAATATTACTTATAATTTATCAAGAGTTAGATTCTGATGTTTGAAACTAATAGTTAATAAATTATATATTTAACTAAAATTCTTATGATAAAATATATAAAATCAGTTTCAAAAAAAAAAATACAACAAAAATGTATATTAGTTATATGAATTTTGATAATTTTTCATTTGTTATTAGTATTGATAAAGAAAAATACGAATTATATTCATTAAATAATATTATATATCTTAAAGAATATTCCAAACCTAATAGTGAAATAATTTTAATAACAGCAATAAAACATTTTGAAGAATATAGTAAAAACAATAACTATTAGCTGTAATTTATGTTACTAAAGAAGAAAGTCTTATGAATCACTATAAGAGAATAAATGGAAAAGATTGTATAATAGATTTTCATATCATGAATAATTGGAATAACATTGGAAATATAATGACAAAGTCTATTAAAGATGAATTAAAAAGAGATTTTAATTTCTTTTAACAAGAAGAAAAAATAATATGTCAATTATCTAAAACAGGAAATCCTTTTATTGACAATATGGGTAAATCTAGATATTTGGTTTATATTGAAAAATTTCGATTATTTAATAATATTAAAGAAAAATATAGTAAAAATTATACTGTAAACCAAATTGTAATGTACATGATATAGCATACAAGTATTTTAGTAATTATGAAAGGGTAGTAATAAATCATTATTTTATATTGTTTTTGATCTAGCAAGTTTAGAGTGCTTTTTAATTTTAGTGTATTACAATTATATTTCAAGGTTCTTTTGGTTAAAAATATTTTCTTTAAATTTTGTGTATTTTTATTAATTTTAACATTATTATCTGTTTCTTCAGAATTTGTATCATCAGTTTCAATAGAATCGATATCTGTATCAACAGTATTTTTATCATTCTTTTGTAGAGATTTTATTAATTTTTTAGTGTCTTTATGGTTATGTTTTGCAATGATTTTAAATAATGCCAATTTATAAATCATATTTCGTGATACATCACAATTATAATATATCGAATTACCTATATCATATAAAGTATTTAATAATATATTACTTAGATTAATATTTGGTGAAGCTTTATCTGTGTAATAATTATGTATTATTTTTATGTTTAATTCAGTATTTCCTTTTCTCAATGTTATGTTATATGCTTTTATGATTAGTAATAATTCATTTAGTTTGGTGGAGATATCTTCTAATTTTATTTGGTCAAGTGGGTCTTTATAGAATTTTATGATAATTTCTTCTAATCTATTAAATATTATTTTATCATTTTCATCATTATAGTTTTTTGGTAGTAGTTTTTCTTTAAATTTATTATCAATTATTTCTCATATGATATCTTGTATTAGTAAGTACCAGTATAGTATTTTTCATTAAGTAATTCTATAAGCAATATTCTAAAGCTGAATATCTGATCTTCATTATTGTATTTATGTTCAGAGCTTGTATGAATACTCTTTAACAATTCTGGAGATAAAAATCTTAATTTATCAGATTTTATTTCACCTAGTAATCTTATATGATTGATGTAATAAAAATTACTTAGTTTTGTAGTTAATTTTTCAGTGATAAATACATTTTCACATCTCAAGTCTTCCATAAATATTTTATTTTTTTTTAAATAGATCAACTCATCTATAATATTTAATGCGAATTTATATTTTAATTCTATAGTAACAGTATTATTTGTATATATTTCTTTCAAATTATCATAATGTGTTTGTTCGAATAGAGAAAATGTTTTTGTTTGGCTTATGTAAATACCCTGAAATATTAATATATTTTTATTATTAAGTTTATATAATTTACACAATACTAAATCGTTATTATGTCTTTTACTGATTTCGATATAATGATAATATTCTGTTGGTGTATCAATGATTAGTATTTTTGTTTTAACTATATTAACAGTATTCTTAAATCTTCCTATTATATTTAGTATGAAATTTATTTAATGAATTCATGATTTTATTAACAGATATTCATCTAATAGTAGTTCATGTTAGTTGAATCTTGATACAATAAAGTTTGGTTAAGTATTGTTGGTAACAAGAAATATTGACTTAATATTATATTTACAATTATGATTAGTCATATTGTTATTATACAATATAATGCTGTATATTGATTGTTAATTGGTTAGTACAAAGATAATTATGAACATACCGCAATATGTCAAGAATTTTCTCAAGAATATTGAGTCTGAAGAGATTTATAATATAACTATAAACTAATTCATAAAATATAAAAGTAGAAAAATAATATTACAATGTAATCCTAGCATAAACCTTTCGCGAAATTGCAATTCATTTATATTATACTGTAATCACAATTATCAAAGATTAAAAGATGAGAATCTGGAATTACCAAACACAAAAATATCTAAATTACTTAGTAAATGATGGCATACTAAACCAGAAAAGGTAAAAGATCACTGGCGAAAGATAGCAAAAATTAAAAAGGTCAAATATTGCAAATGATATTCTAATTATTGATATCAACCAAGAAAAAAACATAATAAAGTCACGAAATCCATTATTACTGAATCATCACAGACATTACTTAAAACATATGTATATATATATCTAATCAAAAGTTCAAGAAAAATCAGATTTAAAAAAACCAATAGTGCAAGATTATAAACTAGTTCCAGAAGAGGAACCTATGCTAGATTTTGTCTTAGATTTATTTTATAACTTATACAACTTTAATAAAAGTTCATTTAATATATTTTAAAAGTACATATTAATTATTGAATAATAATAAAATATCATAATTATTTTTAATTAATAAGATTTTCAATTCTACGATAAACAGATATATTTTTTTTAGGCTTTGACCTATGAATAATAGTTGTTAGTTTTTAAATAAATATTTGAATGTTAATATGATAATTTATTACCTCTTTTTTTAATTTTTTTATCATATTTACAGTCTATATTAAATTTAATATATCTTATACATGGTGTTCTACCACTACATTTGGCTTTTTTTAATTCACATTCATCACACGCTCTATTTACATATTTATTTCTCTTAGATTTGTAAAATTCATTATTTTTAGAAATATTAAGTTTATTATTATTAGAATTATTATTAAGTTTAATAATTTCATATGGTTGATAATAGTTGTTACTAGGTATGAGATGATAATTTTGAACAGTAGATTTTACTTCAAAATTTTATATTAATTGAAATTATAATTTTTCATAATGATTTTTTTTTAATTTTTCAGTAATTAAATTTTATCAATTTATATATATGATATCTAGATAATTACAATTAATTAAAATATAAATATTATTCTGCTAAATCCTGTGTCTTTTTCTCATAGAAGTTCCTTCACCATAATCATTATTATTCTTGGAGTCCCTGCTCTTAGTTGATCTATTTATTTCTATATTATTATTTTTAGAATTATAATAAACGTTATCAAGTTCGTTGGTACAATATTCATATTCGAAATCATTATAACCTAAAGTATTATAATGAAGTCGCCCAGATTTATTATACCATGTTATAGTTATAGTTTCGTTATTATTTAATAGATTATCATTAGTATTACGTCTAAAGTCAAATTTTCCACTATCTATAATAAGACAATTTCGATGTATATTTTTAATTAATAATTTATCTCTATCAGTATCACAGCATTTAGTAGAATCGTGGTCTCCGTTAGTAAGAATAATTGTAGGTATAAATTTTCATATCATTATATAAGAGTTGTAGCTTCTTTTTATATTATAATAATATTAACAAAATATAGTATTTTTATACTCAGTATTAAGATAACTAGAATTAGTATTATACTTATCTTTTTTATGATTTTCTACTATAAAAATTATTAATATTTCTGTTGTAAATAAATAAAATCAATGAATTATATAAAATACTCACTGAATATGTCATGATAATAAAGGAATTAATAATATATTTTAGTTAAAAAAATTAATTATAAAATAATGTTATCTGCACATCATCAAGTATAAAATATTCGCATTCCAAATTTACAAGATTAGGATCTAAAGCTCTCAATATATGTTACACTTTTTTAAAATAATTACTTAATGATAATGCCATATAGGTTTTTCCACAATGACTTTCTCCTATTATCCACAATGATTTGTATTGACTAGACTTATTAGGAAGTTCTGTAAATATATTATTTTTTATCTATTCATTTATTATTGGAGGTACAAAAAAATCTGATAATCTATTATCAGATTTATGATTCATATTATTTTCTATTTCTATTTTTTGCTGTATTCTCTCCTACAGAAAAACTGATTATTTGTAATAAAAATTACATCACAGTTATAAAATGAAAGTTAGTAAACTAATCATTCAAGTGGAGTAGGTCTCAGCATCAGATTTCTCTGACTCTTTGATCTAGTGAACCTTTCTTGATGTCATCTTGGTTCTTGATGATAAGAGAAAAGCATAACTAGATAATGTCTGAGAATCAGACAATTTGATTTATTTATAAAATATTTTCAAACACTTACTATTATGAAAATGTATATAGTCTGAAACAATAAAGAATAATCAGTTTTAGTCATTAGTATATGAGTCAATCACACTTAATAGATGTAAAACTTACTGTTCAAAGATTTTCATAAGGTAATAAGCTGATTAAACATATCTTATTAGTATATTTAATAGTAACTTTTTCATCACATGATAATAATTTACTTACCTGCTGTATTTTTTCAAGAGTGGACCAATTTCTGATTTGTCCAGAGTTTTGATAAATTAATTCTACCAAATCTGCATCCTTTTTTATCTCATCTAGAGTATTACAAATATCATTATTAGCATCATCTTTGGTTTTATTTTCCTTGTTATTCTCATAATTATTTTGTCATTGTTTTTTATTTTTAATTTGATAGTCATCAACGTTATTATTGTCATTATTTTCATTATTATTATCAACATTATCTCTTTTTCTTTTGTTATTACTATAGAGATTATAAAAATTTTTAAGATTTTTATTTATTACACTAAAGTCACACCTTCTGCGAACCTCTAGATTTATTTTAGATCTTTTATCAAGATAACATTCTGGATCATTCTTACATAGATTACATAGTTTGTCTTCATTAACGTAACTATATCTACAATATTTATATTTTTTACATCTAGCTCATTCTTTAAGAACATATTCTCTACACCACTCAGCTTGAGATTTAGTTGTTGAATTATCATGTATTATTTGTTCATAATGAATATAAGAACCAAATATAGTTTTTAAAATTCTTTGATTAATACTCGAACTAAATTGAGCAAATACTTAGTAATAAAATTTATTATTTTTAATTTCACGTTCTTCCTGCCTCGCAAAGTATGTTAAACCATATTAATCTCTCATTACTTCAAAAACATTTTCATCACACACAATATTCCACAAACATTTTAAACCATTACTTTTATAACTAAAACAAGGATTATCATCACACATGTCACTGAAATATGTATAGCATTTTTTACAGGTGTTAACCTGACATCTTTTAGGATCTACTAGACATACACAAGTCTTTGTATCTAACAGATAATCCAAACAATCTTTACATTGAATTCTAATAAAACATTGCTTACACAAGTTTATTGTCAAGATAACTTGTCTACATTTTTGATTGTAATCTTCAAATTTTTTCTCTTTTGATTTGACATATTGCATGAAATTTATTTATATAAATAACCGGTTCTTTTTATTAATTATCAATGTGCCTATCAATATAGGTACTAAACAAAAGATAAAATATAAGAAATTGAGCTTGAATTATTAATCATACATATTGTATTAATACAATATCATAATCATTAGATTTGTTGATCAACATATTATGATAAATTGAAGAACATATTTTATACTACTTTACTTACTGACATAGGAATATTCTTGAGGCTAAAAATTAATTTATACATATTGGTCTAATACTAGATTGTCAAAGACATTTGATGAAGAAATATTTTACACATATAAAATAACAGTTTAAATAGCATTTTGAAGCAATGTCATGCTGTAAAATAAAAAAAAACTCTAATTGTAAAAATACATAATAACTATAATTCATGATGATGAAATCAATATTAAGCAAAATATTTCTTGGTTATTTCAATAAAAAAACAAAGTACATGTAGATCACAGATATAAAACTATAATAACATTTAAAATTGAGCGTAATTATATTATTGTTTTTGATCAATGGCAATTCATAAATTATAATATTGAAAGTGAGTTATATATATAACAAGGTAGTAAATTGCTATATGTATCAGTTAATATTGCAAGTATTGATATATGATATAATAGAGGCAAATTGTATTTTTCTCAGACAGATAACGTTTTATTTCTCAAATCTCAAGAAAAGAAAAAAGGATCTTTTATTGAATATGAAATTATGTGCCTATTTAAAGATAAATTTTATTATGAAAGTAGAAAATATGAATCTAGTAGTTGTTTAGATAATTTTAAAGTTCATTATATTACTAGTTAAGTGTTTTTTTATTATTCAGAATACCAATTTATAGGTATTTTTTTATTATTGCAAAGAAAAATATTAATTTTTAAAAAGGGTGAATGGTATTTATCAAATAGACGATATAGAAGGTTGAATATGATAAGGTTGTTCGTACTCTTTTTTTTTTAATTTTTATAAATATTATTAGTTAATCTTAATGGTCTTTGATGACAATGGTAAATAGTAGAAAAAAACTTATTTTTAATAGTTTTTTCTTGTCCATCATTTTCTTTCCCCATAATACAAATACTGTTTTACTTCGATCACGAAAGTACTGAATCAGACGCAAATTACTAACTCTTCCCGTAGATCACTTGTACTAAAACTTCTCAAAAACATTTTGTCATAACTAAAAATTTTATTAAGTAAACAACCTTTAGGCCAATAAGCAAAATTGTTCTACACAATATTCTGCTTCAGAGTGGCCTAGTTTCATATCTCTCAGACCTAAACTCACTGAGATATTTTATTTAAACTATTAAACTGTTTTTCTGAATTTTTCTCAATTTCTTACTAAGTCAACTACTCTTGCTCATTAAAAGAGTTGTGCTCAGCTCACTCTGAGCTTCATTTTGATATAAATTTTACTCAAAACGGACCAAAACTTAGTATTTTACCTACAAAAAACCGCTCTAAGGCTTTTTCTTAAAATTTACTTTATTTTTACTTTTTCTTCTTTACCCCCTCCAAATTCGAAACTGGGTCACGTGACAGCCCAGAAAAAATCATTGGTTCACTCAAAAATTACCAATTCCCCTTTTAGCTCATTTTAATTTAACACAAATTAATTAATTACTTATTTGTTTTCTTTCTAATTTGTACTACATATAGTACTAAATCTAATCTATTTTTATCTTAGTGTTACATATTTGTACCTTGTACTACACTTGCCACACTAGCCACACTAGCCATTAAGCTACACTAGCCACACTAGTCATACTTTGTATCATATCACGTTATACATATTATATGAAACAAATAATACCACTTCGCGTATCTCTTTTTGACCTCATCTTCTTAAGTTCTAAACATGCCTACTCTAATTAGTCAGGAACCTGACTTATATGATATCGATTATTACTACTCTAAGTACAGGGACCATTTTGGAGTAGTAATGAATGAAAACAAAACATCTTCTCTTCATGTTCTTGCACACAATATCAGACCAACTCACTGTAAAGAGAATAACAAAAAACTTCACTACTTTCTTGTTCCCCTCTAACCTATTACTACTACATGCTTCGACAGTCAATATCATACAAGTTTTACCTCTCGCCACTATACCTTAACTCATACTACTCTTGGAAATCCTGAAACAATAGATATCTCTCCAAATACAATCTCTTCAAAAGCTTACAGAAAAATCACTGAAGAGCTTATTTCTTCTTCTATTACCTGACCTACTCCTACCATTCTCTTCCCAGAATTCAAAACTGATACAACTCTTGCAACTATTCAAGCACACTCCTAACACCTACATACCTGTATTATTTGCAGAATTAAAAATTTACTATGTGTCTACACTACTGACAATAAATATACATCTGACTATACAACTTCTGTACTCTTCAAAACTTGACTCATTCACCGTACTTGTATTCCAAAAATTACTGATATTCCAATCAAACCTCTTATCCAAACCAAACCACTTACTGATGAACAAAAAAAATGTTGCAATTATTCTTGCTCTCAAGCACATGACATCAGCAGAAAAACTTCATCGCTACAAATCTTTAAAAATTTACAAAAAACCAAATCTCCAAAACCAAAATAATAGTAACCAAAACTATAATAATAATGATAACAACAACAATAACAGCAATGATAACAGCAACAACAACAATAACAACAACAACAACAATAACAATAACAACTCCAACAATAACAACAATAACAAACTAAACAAACGTGATACCTCTAATGACCTCGACTGGTTTAAAACTTTCCCAGTTACTAAGGAAATGAAGAATAATACCAAATTTAATACACCTCTAGCTCAACAAATTTTTAACTTCATTAAACCCTATCTTATCGATTTTGCTCCTGGCAAAATTATTCAATTCACCTCTTCAAACAAAACCCTTCTAAATATTCTTTCAAATACCTGCTCAAAACTCTCGCAGGCCAACATTCTGAATTCTTAACTTCATATTCAAAACCAATCCTACTATTAATACAAATATACCAATTCCTTTTAAAATTCTTCATAATACCTTTAAACTTTTCTTAGCTAAATTTACCTCTGTACTTTTTACTAAACTCAACTATATAAAAATCTTTCAATCTCATTACAACATACCCCCTTACACACTATCAAACTGATTACAAATATCTCTAAACCTCATTCATCTTTATCTCTTTCTTAATTCAACCTACCAAACTATCCATGCTGAAAAGTTTGCTAAGGACTTAAACATCATGTCTATTCGTCTTATACTTAATTACTTCATTAGCTATAATGCAATTAATACAAACTCTCTTCAAATCAAAAATGATAACAAATTTAATGTCAACATTTTTCTTAACATTCATACTAAACTATTCCTTAACACATTTCAAATCCCATCACTAAAGCCTTTAAAAGAAGACTTCAATACATAGTTTGAAAAATTCTTTGATATTTACAAGCGCTAATCAGAAAATATCATCTAATCCAAAGTTTACAACTTCTTAAAACACCAAATTGCAATTAAATATACTGAAGAACACAAAAAACTCTTACCTAAAACATTTGATATCACTTCTATTAATTCCCTTTGAGAGCATACCTCGCTTTGCAGAAAGGCTGCTCTTTTTCATATGCATACCTGCAATGCAAATAAAGATAACAAATATTCTTTTATCCCTACAGATACTGAACATAATTTTCGAAATATCTCCTTACTCTTCTTTACCGAATCCTTCAAAAAATTTTCTGCTCCATACAACAAATCTACAAATCAAAACAAAAATCCTTAGATACTCCCAAAACATGACTTTACTATTTTTCAAAAAAACAATCAACATTCTGCCTCTTTCAAAATTCCTATTCCAATAAGCTTGTTTCGTCAGCTTGCTAAAACAGCTGAGAAGGAATTTATAAAAAACAATAATACTGAAACTAATACTAAACATTAAACATATTATTTCTACCAATACTTCAAAGCTTTTCTTCACCATGCTGCCCAAAACGATGAAATTCTCAACTTCTCCTTAACTCAAGCTACTCAGAAAATATTATCCCAAACTACTGATACACATTACCTAGCTCGAGTCCTTACCTACTTTGATATTCTACAATATGAAGGCAATATTTCAATTGCTTCGATTCAAAAGAAATACAAAGAAATTTTCTACTCCCATTCTACTCAACTTATTATTAAAAAACTCAACTTCACTCTACCTAAAGAGATTGATGAATTTGATCTCTTTAACTCTTC
>CAJVPM010000179.1:0-21718 GCA_910592325.1 Scutellospora calospora | reverse complement strand
ACTTGTAAAAATTTATACTTGTATTAGAAGTAAAAATTATTTTTAGCCTTGTTTACATATAAAATTTGAAAAAATTTAACCAAAAATTTTATAGTAAAAATTTTTAAAGCAAAACTTTGAAGATTTATTACTCAAAACTTTTATAATTAATTTAAAAAACTTTCTTAACAAAGTTGTTAAAATAAATACTAAAAAATATATTTTACTTAGAAAATATATAAAATTAATATTTAAAGTTTTATTTTAAAACTTACAAAAATTAAAAGTAGATACAGGCAAATTTGCCTGTGTTACAAATTAAGAGATATAATATTATATCATATTTCTAAATTTAGATTGATTTGGTATAACTCAATTTATAAGAATATACTTCTAGAAACAAACAGAGTTTACTATAATATGTTATAAGGTCTAAAAAATTATTAAATTCATTAATAGTAGGATTTGAATTCTAAATCTATTGCATAGTAGTCTGATAATTTAACTAATATACTAGGTTACTAGATCTTTCTACTATAATAAAATTACTAAATCTATTTATATATTTTTATTATAATTTTTTTTATAAATAATACTAAAAAAATATCTTATATTTACTCTTTCTAATGATTATTCAAACTACATGCAGAGCAAACTTTTTAATTTAAAAACAGTAATAGAGCTAATATCTTAAAGAATATATAGTAATATCAATAGAAAAAATAATATGAAATAGTTTTCAAGAACTTAGTAGTATTTATTCACAAAAGACTACAAGTAATAAACTTAGTTCTGATAAAAAGTAACTAAAAAATTTTTTTTTTTTTTGTTATTAAAGTAGCTTATATTGCTAAGTAAATTTTATTGATTTGATATATAAGGTCATATATGAGTAATCTTCTATAGTTTATAATTATATGAAGAATATACAACAAGCTACATATATAACTTTAGTCATTATCTAATTTAAGTAATCTACTACACAAATTTTAGACTACCTATTAGTACTACACTATGTTACTATACCTGTAATCTACTTGTGAATTACCTATTTAAACATTCTATTCAACTAATCTATACTATTATAAACTAATATTATTATAATTAATACCAGAGAAGGAAAGAGCTTGTAATTAGCTTAGAAAAAAAGAAAATAGCTAAAGATTTAAAGTTGCTAGCACAGGAAAAAAGTATTACAAGAACTTAGCTTGATAGTATCTTCTTTATAACCCAAAGAAATTTTTCAGAAATTATATAGAATTAGCGATATAAAAAAGTAATTCTTTGAGAAAAGAAAGAAGGGATTACAACTAAGTCAAAAAAGAGTAAGACAAAGAAAATAAAGCCAAAAGTGAGAACCTTAGTAAATGAAGAAAAGAAAAGGTTACTAGCAAAAAAGAGAAAAGAAAGAGGAAGGAAAAAGGAGTAGATAATAGCTTTAGTAGAAAACATATTTAAAAAGGAAATTAAAGAGAGTGTTTCAAGTTGGTAGAGCTTTCTTTAAATTAGTTAAACTAATTGTTCTAGTCATCTGACTAGTATGATAGGTTATACCTGAGCACTCTAGAAGTAGCTAAGTAAGGTCAAACTTAGAAATTAGGTAGATTTTTTTAATCAAATATAACTTGGCTATGGTTCTAGTTAACAACTTAATAAAGTTTATGACATGACTGTCAAAGGAAAAAAAAATTATCATTATAATATTTAACTACTTATGCTAGCTAGTTCATTATAAATCTATTTATTAAATTTAGTTTAGATTCTTTCAGATTACATTATACTTAATATATTATGAATATTTGCAAAGCTAGTTAATCTCAAAGTATACCTACTAGAGTAGTCTGTACTTATTTCACAAATTCACTTAGCTTAGACTCTTGTGAATGTTCATATAACTCTAGTTTTTACTGTAGTTTTCTACTAATATATGTTTTCTGATCTTGTCAAGGTCTATCATAAGTTTATTCTCTAAATCTAGTTAGCTGCTAAGCCAATTTAGTATTACTATAATATATAGTGATCTCTACTACAATACAGACTTATATATACCTAATCTGATTTGAATCTTTGAGTATAGTCTTCTTCTGAATTAAGTGTTAGCTAGTATGACTATCAAAAGCTATACTACTTCACTAACTTAGAATTTTTATCATATAGGTCTTCTGCTTATAGATTTTATCAAGATTTATTTATATAATATTATGTCTCTCTAAATATCTCATTACACTTCTAATATTTAGATAATATTAATGCAATATGATTTACAGGATTATAACTCTAAAAACAGATAGAGTTTACTATAAGTTAAGTACAAAGGTCTGAGTAATTATTCAAATTTGTTAACAGTAGAATTTGAATTCAAACCTCTTGCATAGCAGTCTAGTAACCTAACTACTATACTAAGATTGCTAAACTTTACTAAAAAATATTTTCAGAAAAATATATTACTAAATTTATATATTAAAAATTAGAAGATACTAAGCAGATACTCTACAATATTAAATTAGATTAGATATTAATATTCTTTTTATTATAAAGTAGTTCAAAAATTATATACTCTGCTTTTCTTTAGTTATCTTTTTTTTAAAATTAGTTTTTTTTCTTCAAACAATTAATAATATTTACAAAAATAAAACATTAACAACTCTTCTTGATGATTTTTTATACATATAATAATATTCTATTTTCTAATATAATATATAAGAGTAAAACTAAAAAAACCAGAAGTTTAATAAAATATATTCTATCATTAAAGAGTAGGCTACGAGCTATTTATAGATTATTAGTGCTTTTCTATATTATATATATTATATATTTTGTATATATTTTATATATTTTATCATTAGAAATAAGCCTTGTAGATATAAAAGCTAAAGAAAATACTTGAATAGAGTTGAATATAATACTACTCCTCATACTTTTAAAGTTTATTTTAAATATTTTTACTCTCTCTTCTAAATCTTTAGTTAGTTTTGAAAACAGTTTTGACTATTTAGCGAACTTGAAATATTTTTTGTACAAAAAGTAGGAAATGAAACTTACCTCTTACTAAAGATCAGCATATACATTATTAACAAATTTGGAAGTAGACTTATAGTATGACAACAACAAATATGTATATAAAAAAAAAAAAAAACAAATATATGTATATTTTGAAGTTAGCATAACAAATATATAATTTTATTTTGCAATATAAACTACAAGTTTACTGCAATAATAATGAGCTATCACGTATTCGACAAAATAACCAAATCATTATCAAATATTAGAGATATTTGCAAATAAGTATATTTTATATTTATAATTTTTAACTATCTAGACTTAGTATATTTAGATTATGATTCTTATGAGACGTCTTTTATTTTATTTTATTTTTTTATTTTTGTTATATTCCTTTTCCTTTTAGCTTGTTAGATTTTTATCTTGTTAGCAAGTTTTTCTAACTTTGCTTTAAATGTTATATGTAGTATATAGCCTTGTTTTTCACTATATGTAACAATTTTATTTTACTTTTATTAATATTTAACTTCCTAGACAGTTAGACAAAATTGTCTAGACTTTTCTTTTTTTTTATATTAAGAAAGTTTTTAGTGTAACAAATTATGTTTGAGTATATATACAAATAGATTATCAAGTAGTGCTTTCTATTAGGGAATTAGATATATAGAGAAGAACTATAGGTTTTTGTATTAAGTTAAATCTTATACAGACTAGTCATTTGTAACATTTTATCTAATAAATATGTAAAGTATAACTGTCAAAGAAAAAAAAATTAATAATATTTACTACTATTTTTAGAAAACTCTAATAATAATAACTATATAATAAACAAAACATATATTTATATTATGTTTTATTATATCATATATATTAGGTTTTAAAAAGTTTTAATAAAAATAGCATAAGTACAGAAACAGAAGATACTAAGAATAGATATTAGATAGAGAATTTAAAAGATATATTTATATTATTAAAACATAATATTTATACCTAGTCTAGATCAAAAGACAACTTTTTTTTTATTTTGTTTTTTTCTTTATTTGTTTTTTTTTTTATATTAGATTTGTTTTCTTATAACAGATTTTTTTTAGTATAAAAATAGTTATAGACTATAACTACTTAGGTTTATACAATTTTTATTATTTTTATATTTTGAAACTAGATATTAACTATTCTCAACTTAGTTTTACTAGATAAGAAGAGATCTAGAATATTTATATATGACTAGAAGTTGTTTTCACTAACCAAATTTTGTGAATCTGTGTATATAGATTAATGTTTTTGTAAGAGAAATAGCCTCTGCAGCAAATTGAACTTAAATATCTTTGAAATAGCTAAATTAGTTTAAAATAGTTTAGAAAAAAACATATTAGTATACTAATATAATAGATTGTTTTTTGCTTTTTTTATTAAACTTTTCTTTAATAAAATAATAGGCAAAATCATTTGATATAAAAAAAAAATATCTTATATCTGTTAAATAAAAAATAAAATAAAAACTTAATCAACTAAAAAGATTATTTTAAAAAAAATATATATATAAGCTAGATAAGATTGGTAATAAAGCTAATAAAGCTCAATAGTTATATGAATAAAGCTTAAAAAACTAATATTTATTAGCTTTATTTAAAACTTTATTAGCTTTATTTGTAGCTTTATTAACTTTATTAAGCTTTATTATCAACTCTGAGACTAAGTGCTACAAAAAAAAACCGTACGTATTAACAATTTTTTTAAACTTTTTTTTTTTGAATCTAACTAATACAAAATTAGCTTAAAAATATTTTTTATTTAAGAAACAAATACTGCTTTTCACTTAAGAAACAAATACTGTTATCTTAATAAAATTATACTATATAACTCTTTAAAGTTTACATTTTCTTATAATTTATTATAAGATTTATAACATCATTGATTTTTCGAAAAATTTTTTTTTTTTTTGTCAATTTCGTTTATATATATACGATATTATACAAATAGTAATCGTCTAACATTATAAATTGTATACTATGTTTTTTATTTTTAAATGCAATTCTTTAAACTTTTAACAATATAAATAAACCTAATCTTCAATAATAATACAGTTTTTTTTATTTTATTAAATTATATTTATTTTAATCAATTAAAAATTTAAACTATATATATATATATATAAGAAAAAAAATAGGCTAATTATTTTAGTTTTTTGAATAAAAATTTTGTACACAATAATAATATGTAAATATGTATAAAAAACGTCCCAATTATCTTTTTATATCCACAAGTAATAAGCTCGACAAAAAGTAATTTCTATTATATAGTGTATAATACAAGCTAAAAAATATTTTTAAATTTTTAAAATCATGTTCTAAAGAAAAAATTGACAAATTTTATACACACTGAAAAAAAAATCAGCCTAATCCATTAACAAAAATCATTATCATATGCCAATTAATTCTTTTTTGTTTGGATATATTAAGTATAAACAGTTATACATAAAAAATCTGGTTCATCCTTTTTTTTTTTTTCTTTTTTTTCTTTTTTTTTTTTTTTTTTTACCAGTCAAAGATTGCTACTATCAAATGATGAACGACATCCGAAAACACTATCGGTTGAATATTTTTTATGTGTACCATAATTCTGTTCTGATTTGTGTTTAATCGCTTTATAATCGGAATTATCATTATTCAACTCATAAAGGTTTTGTATTTTATTATCTGATGAATAATCTGAAAACAATGATAATCCTAAAAAAAAAAATTATTGTTTTAATATAAATTGAATTTACTTTATAATCTTAATAGTCAAGATTTAATGAAAAATACCATTATCATCGGTCCAAATACAACCTTTTCTATGCTCTTTAGACTCTAAAATATATAGTATTTGTATAAAAATCGTAATATAATTCATAGCTGTGATAAAGGTCGAATTAATTAATTAATTAATTACCTGCTTTATTTAGCGAACTTTCTAATCTTCTTGAAGAAGTTGAAGATCTAATCGATTCTGAAGTTTTTGAATTTCGTTCACTACGGTCTACTATATCTTCAGTAACTTCTGTTGGTGCTATATGTTAATTAAAAGTTTTATTTAAATTACTAAAAATGGAAATGATAATAGATATAATAATGTTTGACAATTACTTTGTTCATGATTAAGAAGAACGAATTTATATAATTCTTCGTCCATTTTCAGCGTTCCATTGAAATAATTATTATATTCTCCGACTATATCCATATTTCTCATGACCAATTCTCTGTCATCAGATATTTGTTCTAAGGCCTGTAAATCTACAAACTTATAAAAGTATTGCTGAAAGTCCATACTCATTTGTCGATAAAATCGTGCCTGAATTTTAATTAATTCTTGTACAAGTATATCAAAATATTCTATCATAAACATAAAGAATGCGGGTAATTCTTCGCGTAATTGTTCCGAAATAGACACAAAAGCATCCGCAGATTGTTGGAGTGATTTTTCGGGCTGGATATAGAAATTATAATTGTGATTGTAAAAAAAAATCAATAACATATCACTTAAAAAAACTTAAAGACGCGTTATTGAGACTTATACACTTACTATTTCACCTTTAATTTTCAATAAGTTGGCATGACAATAATCCAAAAGTTTTCGTTCACGTTTCCTCATTACAGCTGCGGGAGCTTTAAAGAGCGACAAAAATTTCTCAATTTGAGGAAATAAAACTTTTTTAATTGCATCTTCCTATTATTAAATTTACTCATTAATCAACATTTCATTAATATCTACATGAATTGATAAGAATGAGCGACACACCATTTCTTTCCCACAAGAATATTCAAGGCTTTTAATAGCCTTTCCATATTCAATCATTTTTGGAATTTCTCGATCTTTATTTGAAGATAACTCTAATGTATGAAATTCTTCTATTGCGGCTGCTAATCGCCGCTGGTCTTCAAAAAATGCTAATGTACATTAAATAAAACGATGTCGTCAACACCCTCAAAAAATACATGCAAAAAAATTTTCATGATTAATTGATACTTACATTTAATACTTTTAACCCAACATTTTACTTCCTTTACTAATTGAATTCCTCGTTGTTCCAAAGCTTTAAACTTTTCTACAAAAGCATTGTAAAGTTCATCTTCTGCGGCTTTTATATCATTGCGTTTCTGTCAATATAATTATTATTTTTGAAATTAGTGCTTTCCATCAAGTAATGTTTCTTTTAAAAAAAAATTGCAGATGCCTACCATATTTCTTTTTATTTTTTTCGTAAAACCATGTTTAATAGCACTATATTCACAATAAAATAATGAATAACGAACGTAATATTAAAAATATATATATATATATCAGATATATAAAATTACTTACACAAACTATTTAATTGATAAAGTCACAATAATGTAAAATTTTAATAAATTTTTTTCTTAATTAAATCAATTAATATAAAAATGGAAATATACTAACGTTAACGTCGATATGTTTTTTATTGCCTACAATTTTTTCGACTATATCTTTGCGTTTCTTTATTTCATTAATACGACTTGCAACTTTTGTAATTTCCGATAAAGAAAATTGAAGTTGCTCATAATCCGGATGTGAGGGTTTTGTGCGTGATAAAATTTGCTGCACAAATTATATGATGTAAAAGTTTTAAGTTAGTGAACCTAAAAATCAAATTCATGACATGGAGCAGTAAAGGATTTTTCTCACTTGTAATAGCAACGGATATTTTAATACACGCTGCACTGGCTTTATTAAAAGACTTGTGAGATCCCAAGATGTTGTTCGACCATTGCATTGGTTCTTACATTTCTTTTAGATATAATAAAATTAGCATAAGAGTATTATAATGTGTAATTTTTTTTTAAAATATATATATATATGTAAATAAATAAATAAAATAAATTCATAAAAACCTGTAAAAATCCTTGAACATTGTCATCTTTATCAAACTCTCGAAGTTTTTGAACAGCGGCCTCATGCCGTTTACAATATTCACCATAAACCTTTTCCAACCTACTATCACCTTGATGTTTTCTCATCTATTCAAAACAGATATGTGAAAAAGTAAATTTAAAGTTTAAACGCGAAAACATATAAAAGGATAACAAAATATAATCCTACCATCTGAGCAAACACATCCCCGATATAAGTTTCATCATTTTCTAACTTATGACGTTTGTCAGGATCATCATTTAATTCATCAATTCCACTAGCTGCAAGTAATAAATCTAAAAAATCGGCGGAAAATTTTATTATTTCCGGTAGATTACTAAATATTGTTTTACAATCATATTGGTCGAAAATAGGAATATCTCGTGCTTGTATAAAATACACCTTATAAGATAAAAAATTTAAAAAGTAAGGTTAATAAAAAAATCAACAAAGTCATTACACATTATTTAATATTTAAATAATTTACTTCTTCCAAAAGCTTCATATCTTGTAAGAAAGCTCTTTCAGTGTCTACCAATTCTTTTATGACATTCCACAATTGTTTACGTCTTTTTAAATCATCATCTTCGATAGAAGGAGCTTCACTCAAAGAATTTTGTGAAAAAGATTCAATATGATTTATATTTGGATTTATATCTGAAGGAGTGAATGAAAATTTTGAAAGCGGAGATGGTGGATGAGGCTTTAGATATGAATCTCTGTGTTGTATTGAAGCTGAAGATAATGAACTTCTGTGCTGTATTGAAGTCAAAGATAATGAATTTCTGTGCTGTATTGAAGACGAATATGCTGAATCCCTGTTGAGCATTGAAGTCGAAAATAATAAATCCCTGTTCTGTATTGAAGTCAAAGATAATAAATCCCTGTTCTGTATTGAAGTCGAAAATGATGAATTCCTGTTCTGTATTGAAGTCGAAGGTGATGACTTCCTGTGCTGTATTAAAGTCGAAGAAGAAGATGATGATGATGCAGAGAGCATATTGTCCCGTTTTGTTTCAGGAATAGTTGAAGGAGTAATGACAGGAGAATTCTTTTTTGAAAGTCGAGCATTACTTTTTGCATTTTTCGTAGGAATAGTTTTACTAATTGAAGGATTTTGTATGGATTTCTTTGGCATAATCTTTGAACCCCTCCTTAAATTATCAGTTTCGCTAATTTTTTCAGATGGATAATGAACAGGACTGACATTAAATGTGCCAGACTTGAACGTTGGAGAAGGTACAACGGAAGCACTTGATCTGTCACGTACTTTAATATTAGTGTTAACATTAGTGTTAATAACATTGATACTACTTGTACGTTTAGGTATGTTAGCGATTGTGGTTGGTCTCCTAATAGGATTCTTTGGTGGTATAGAAGGACGATTATTGACAATTGCTGTTGGTTTTTTGGTTATTATAAGCACCTTTTAATCACAAAAAGTCAGGTTAATTTAATAAAATAATCATAAACAATATCCATAATAAGTGTATAACAGAGTATAATGAACTCACCACACCATCTTCTTCATCAACCTGTTCGATATTATCTAATATTATAGATTCATCATTTATGTTCTTTGTTTTAACATTAGTAATATTATTACGTGATGCCGGCTTTCTCTTATTTGATTTATTTGATTTTTTAGGGGGTAATTTTGGTGAAGTAGTAACATAGGACGTGACAATCGTCTGATTTTCTACTATTTTAGAGTCACCAAAATCACCAGATTGAGCGATAATATTTTGATCGTAGATTGAAGATATGTTTGTGTTTGGTTTTTTAGGCGGAATTGAAGACGGATTTGGTTCACAATCGATTTTATTGGAAGGAGAAGCAGAATGTTTAGGAGGTTTGAGCCTTGAAGTAGTTGGAGTCTTAGCTTTTTTGGTAGTTTTTTGAACCATCTGACGAGAAGATCCATATCTACGAGTATCTTTATCCATTACTTTTTTTGTATGACATCAAGATGATAAAAAAAAAAAAAACTAGTATAAGACATTTGAAGTAATACTCTGCGATGTTCACACATCTATTTTCACGAAACATTTTCATAATTGATAATTACCGTTATCGATATATCCAAAAAAATTTGAAATTTCAAGCACTTATAGTAAAAAGGAAAGGAATTTTATTCTGTAATCAAGTTTTATTCGATTTTTATTAGTTTGTACTGAATATTAAAAATGCAGAGATCATACATAATTAACAGAGGATAATCCTATTTATAAGTTTAGTAATAACGCACCAAAAATATTTATTTATTAGGATTAAAAAAAAAACTAGGATACAGTAAAATAAGAAGTCGAAGAAAATAATTCTCGAAATATTATTATTGATATTTTTGCAATAACTTCCATTCGTACTGGTAAGTAATAAATTTTAAAAAGAGTTCGGACTAAAACTAAACTTGGAATGTGTATCGTATTTATAAATAATATCTGCCATCGTACTACTTACGGTAATGAAGTCACGCGAGAATTGAACTGCGATTATTACTAGTAATGCATATATTAACATATCAGATATCATAAATGTCACCTTTTAATCTACTACGTACTTAAAGTATGTACTGTACGTACATACGTGCACATACGTTAGTAAGCAACTACATACCTAATATCAGATATCGATATGCGTATATTGCTCACTGTACAGTAGTAATCTATGTCATTAATATGCTAATACCGATACTTTAGGATTATTATCTCTCACATTCGCATGTGATAATCTCATATATTCATAAACCATCTAATTCAGAGATTATGAAGATTATGAGGATTTATCGTTATGGTATATTTTTTTTGAAATAATAAACTAAATATACTATCGCTATGATTTAAAAATACTTTACATATTAGAAATTGTATTTATTTTTGTGAACATTATATATACTAAATCGAGCAATTATTAAGCCATTTTTGAAGTTGGACCTAGAAATTTTTAACGTTAATTTTTGGACGTAGTAAGACTAAAATTAAAAATGCATGCAGTTGATCTCAATAATTAATTTTCATTGGTCAAAATATTAATAGATTATTGATTTTTGGAGAGTTGGCTGACCCAATTTCACTTATTCGTGGGGGTATAAATCAAAAGGAAAACTTAAACTCTATAATTAAATCAATGTTTATACCCGATACTGTATCTATCGTCGGATCCAAGAATTCCGCTTAATATTCCTTATTTACGCATTAAATAAATATAACGAATTTAATACGTTAACATAATAAAATTCATTTAAAAGAATGGGAATACTTTTTATTTTTCATTAGATTGATCTTGTATAACATAAAATATCATATTATTCCCAATCATTGGTTAAAGATGGATGTCTAAAGAACCTAAATTGTCTGTCATTGGTAAATTTAACGTTAACACGATCAATAGAGAACTGATCAAATTTCTTTCGTTATAAAAATATAATTAAGTTATGATCTTAACAGTTATACGTATCGAGAATATTACATTATACGTACGTATAGAAGTTAATAGTTAAATTTAGAACAAGCAATGTTTTTTATGTACTGTTAAAAGTGATACGTACGTACAATGATAATTTATTACGTATAATAGGCGAAATTTTTTGCCTTATCCTATATACAGACGACATATTATTCTGCCAACATTATCATTCACTCACAGGGATAGTTCAATCAATTTCTCTTCCTAAAGTATCATTATACATAAAAGGCTGTTAAAATATTCTGCAGGGGCTGCTTAATCAATGTTCTCAATTTATTATTTACCAGTTACTGTATCGGTATTATTTTTTTTTATATTAAAATAATAATAATGCAAAGAGACCTCTCTAAATGCATTCTCTAACAAATGCACGGACTATATAAATTCTATTTAAATGCACGTATTGGATCAGTTCCAAATATATGTTTTATAAAATCGCTTTCTATAAATGCATCTTTTAAATGCATTTTTCGTCTAAACGTCCATATGATCATCGATTGGGTGCATTCAAAAAGATCTGTATTATTATTATTACATATTATTATTTATTTATTCTCACTATTATTTTTTTGACAGTCTTTCCCATTTGTTCGTGCCTTCCAAGCTTTTACCCATT
This sequence comes from Scutellospora calospora, assembly GCA_910592325.1. NCBI lineage: Eukaryota > Fungi > Glomeromycota > Glomeromycetes > Diversisporales > Gigasporaceae > Scutellospora > Scutellospora calospora. Next base: position 9,750 of record CAJVPM010000179.1, on the reverse strand, counting down.
CTTCAATTCTTGCAACGTTACTTTGCATATCCTCTATATTATTACTTTGTAGTTCAACCACGATTCCTGCCGAATATGATTCCCTTGCTTCTTCCAATATCACTTGAAATATTTCACTATCAATATTTTCCGTGATTTTTTTTGCTGAATAACCTCTAATTATATTAATGTAAATTAACTTGGTCAAAAATTTTGCTCTTTTATATGTAGTTTGTTAAATATGTATTCAATAAACATACCGCTCCTTTAATCGATCATACAATGTCGTGTTATCAGTTCTTAATACCAGAATTAAATCAAACCAACGTTCGGGAAATACTTCACAAGAATGAAAATCTACAATATTTCCTCCATTTGATAACGTTTCTTCTAATTCATCTATAAGCTAAAGATAATTTCATTACCTTGTTTTTTAAGATCATAAATTTTGTTTTTTAAGATCTAATTTCATAATACCTTATCGTCGTCTAAAATCCAACTTTGAAATTCTTGATCAAATCCTTGATGTAATGACTTTTCTTTAACTAAATCACCTACGTTTATGTGAAGTAACCCTGTTAAATCCGACGCTAGTTGACTTAATGTTGTTTTACCAGTTCCTGGCGTACCAGTTATAAGAATGTTTGGTGTTTGGCTACGCAAAAAGAAATCACAGCGATTATAATATTTGTATAAACTATATAGACTTGACTTGACTCTGCCAAAGTTTTTATATAATACCGTTCGATATACTCTTCTTGAGTTTTTTGTTCTGAATCGGACATTTTAAAAAAAAAAAAAAGCTTGATCACGTGTAATTATCACTGATGATCATCGATTTATACTGTTACGTATAACAGATAACGTTAATTAACGTTAACGTGTAGTTAGCGACGAAGTTTGGTTTTGGTTTGATATCATATATGCAGTAACTGCATATAATATATACAGTAACTATAATATAAAATATTAAACCAAACCAAACCAAACTTTTCCATCTCTGCTTACGCCAACGATGATAATCGGTTTAACAAGAACAGCCAATCAAATTAAAGAATATATTTGATGATTTTTTATTAACGTTATTAAAATTATTATGTACGTAGAAGGTAGTTGTATATCAGTCGATCGAGATGTCACATCTAATTTTTTATCATATGATTTTCATAAATTACACAAATAGACGAAATCACGTTTTTAAAATTTTCTCCCAAAGTCTTAGTCATAACACGCAACGTTCCTTAAAACAAATAGGTTGCCAGAGCTTCAACGAATCGAATAATATTAAGAATATGAAAAACTAACGTCACCAGGTAATGTGTGATCTCTTCAAAGATAGGCAATTATTTTACCTTCTTTTGTAAGATTCTTTTGGAGTTTTCAAGATCTTGATGTAAAAAGTAGTTTGTTAGACGCGCATGAGCGAGAACTTTCGGCAAAATGCATCTTTGAAAAAAGGGTATCTTATAAAATTATAGAGAAAAATAAGAAAAATCATTTTGTAGTATACAGATTGCAATTTTGCTAATGCTGTTTTTTTTTTTTTTTTTTTAATATTTAGCTACCTATATTCATGGTAAAATCATTGGTAAAATTATTTTCTTTTATTATTTACACTTTCGTCATATTCTAATTTATTGTGCCAGCAACGCTTTATGGGAATTCACAATACGGGCTTGGTACTAAGAAAAGAGACGAATTTGACAAAAAAAATAATGGGTACAAAAAATTAATTATCTCACGAAGTATCGATCAGAATTATGTGATTTTGGTACCATTCGATTCGTCTCAATGAGACGAATCGAATGGTATCAAAATAATATAATTCTGATCGATACTTCGTGAGATAATTAATTTTTTGTACCCATTGTTTTTTTTGTCAAATTCGTCTCTTTTCTTAGTACCAAGCCTGTATATTTTAACTTATATACAATATTTGAAATGTATTACTAGAGGAAAACCAAGTGCAAATGAAATAGCTTAAGCAATAGAGAATAATATATAGTATTTAAATTTTTTGTACTGTACGTAACCGTGAATAATAAAAATATGAAAATTTATATACTATGGCCTTTTATTAAGTTTGATTAATAAATACGTGTACATGTTTGTTAACTATTCTTAAATATAACTAAACTATTTTCTAATGAGTCTAATTATAAGTTTTTATTACAAGTGGTTACATTAATAGTTTTATTTTTGCTCAAATCTTTTGATTCGATTTATACAGTAGTTCGTCCTTGACAATAAAACAAACTACAAGATTACAAAATTTTAGTATTTCGTTCTTTTTGTTAAAAAGCTTTCAAAATTAGTGAAGTTGTTAAAAATACTTATGTTATATAAAAAACCTTCGTAAATTGGTGAAATGTAAAACTCTATTATACCGCTAGTCTATGAAATATAAAATAAAAGGCAGTCTTTAGAGGCAAGATTCTTTTTGGTTTAATTTTCTATCTTATTTTAAACTTAACCACAACGTAGTATTTAATTTTCTGAGTCGTTGCACTATATCTCGTGAGTGCAGTTGCCTTTTATGAAACCCCTGAGAAACGACGATTGAAAATGGCCTACCGTTGCAATTTACTATGAAAATCGAAAATTTCATATGAGTGTCGATCACTCAAATTTCATAGTAAAAAAATTATTCACCTGATCTGCGTGACATCTCGATCGACTGATATGAACTATATAATTACTCTAGATTATAAATTTAACTTATTTATTATATGACGATGTTGAGTGAATGTTCAATTCAATAACTTGTATGATGCTCGGTAATTAATTTATCGTTTTCATTGTTTAAATATCAAATCACATTACTTTTTTATGATAAACTAATGTATTTTTTATCGTTATCGTTATATTGTCTTATAATAATTGTGTTAATGCATGCGATCACAACATATAGCATGTGACTTGTTCGATTTAACCAATATATAAATAAGGATTTTTCTCATTATTACATTCTCGGGATGCAATGACTTTAACTACGGACAACATTCCTACGGTTCCTGCTAACAATCCAATCACCAATTCATTTAGTTCATTTGATGATATTTCTAAAAAAGTCTTGAGAGCTAATTATCCCTCGAATTTTCGAAAAACTTCTTTTATTTCCAATGGTGGAAACGTCTCTAGTAGTAGCGATTCTAATAGTTATGACATTGAACAAATATTAGAAGTTTTATTATCTACAAATTTAAATCCAAGCAATACTTTTGAACATGATTTATTAGAATTGCTAGTTTCTGGATGTAATACCATTAATATGACTGACGAGCACATGACTTCAAAATTTAGCAGAATTATCTTTACTTTCTGTAGCAGACATATGGTATGCTAAAAATTCTGTAAGAATTCTGTTAATTTTTTTATTTTATTTTTTTTTATCTTTCTAATTCTTTTCATTTTTATTGAATTCAGGTTCGTCTAAATGACAATGAAGCAAAACAACCACCTTTAGACATTTTATTAAATTTTTTGATTGGATCGTATACTAAAGCCACTCAAGTTTCCTATATTGTTGATATTTTGAGAGCTTTAAGTCAAGTTTTATATGAAAATGGTGCAAATTGTCCGAAAGTTTGGATCAATTTATTTAATATTGATCTGGTTAATATATATCTTAAATATATTTTAATAATATTATAAAATAATTTATTTATTTATTAATTAAGTTTCATCAGCAAATTTTACAAACTCTCCTTCCTGTTGCAAGATATGATTATCCGAACCTCGAAATTCGCCGTATGGCGATTAATGGTCTAGGAAATTTATGTTTTCGTAGTGGCACTAAATTACAAACAGAATATAGAAGCATTTACGAAGTACTTTTGTCGAATTTAATAACCATAGAACCTAATTTAGACGACCCTGCTTTTCTCAAAGTAAATTTGTGTAATATCTTGGATTTTAAAAGTAAAATTCAATTTATTTATTTATTTTTTTTTTTAATTATATTTTATAGGTTATTAGCAGTACATTACGAGCATTACAATTTATCATGAACGAAGATAAAACTATTGTAACAGAAACATTTAGCGAGACAATTGAAGCTATAAAGAGATACATTTTCTTTAATGCTGATGAATTAAAAAAATTTGCTTTGAATTCAGGTAAAAAATTTATTAATTCAAATTTAATTCTTTGATACTTCGATGAGATAATAATTAAATATTTTAAATCAGTGCAGATAGAACGCGTACAAATAGTGGAAACATGAGAAATAATGGGCTGACGTCACCGAGATCGCCTACACATAGTAGACATAGTCGTACAAGATCACTTGGCCGCTCTTGGTTAAGCTCTGACTCAGAATTGTCCGATGGAGAACACGTTCAAACTCGTAGAAGGTATTAATTATTTAATATAATTGTTTAATATAATCTAGCCATGTATTACTACATCTGCTGAATTAAATATATTCTAGAAATGAGGATTCTCGAATTCGGTCTAACGCAGTCGGATGTTTACAAAGTGTTGCAAGAGTAAGTATAATTGTTATTTTTTAAAATTAATATATTTTTATTTATATAACCTAAACTTTTTTTTTTTTTTACAGACCGCACCAAAGTTGTTATATCCTCATTGGAATCATTTTCTTCCTGATACACATGCTTCTATTTCTTCAGCTCCTTCTTTATTTACATTGATTCAATATGAAGCTATGCCTGCAGTTCGTATATCTGCTTGCTCTGTCATAACAACCATGATTGATGGATCTAAGCAATACTTGGCAGCTGCTGATGATAGGTTTGTTTTTTGTTTATACAATACTAATTTATTTTTTGTTCATATTAATTAAAATTAAAAAATTGCATCGATTTTTTATAGGGAAATAAAATCATCATTCACTTCGCTCTCCGCAAAATTAGGCGCAATTGTAAGAGAACTTCATGCTGGATTGTTACAAATACTTGCTAAAGAAAATCATGGTGCCATTTTGATTCAGTTATTGAAGGTTAACGATTTTCTATTACTTTTAATTGTAATTGTTGTATTAAAATGTTTATATAAAATCTAATATTATTTATATATAGTGCTGTAATACTTTGGTCAACAATACAGCTTATGATAGATTATCTGGTGGCTACCTCTCCCGATTGTATTATGCAATTGTTAGATTCCTCAATCATGAAGGTATTTTATTATTAATTTCATTATTTTTATATTTTACAAAATAATAATTATAAAATAATCATAATTTAGATAACAATGTTCGAATTGCGACTATGACACTGATATCAAACATCGTGGAATGCAAATCATGTATTGAAGAGGTTGAAAATCTTATACAAGCTGCTGTCATAAATGATGGAACAGCACAAAATTTCGAAATAATCAATATTTTGGCGTTTCTTATAAAACTTATCGGCAACCACAGTCAACATTCATCTATGAGAATTGAAGCATGGGGTGTTTTATGTGCATGTACAAGAACTCATTTTGTAGTTATAAGGTAAAATTATTTCTTCTATTTTTTAAGTCTTCTTTTCGCACTATTTAACTTATTTTTTTGTAGTCCTCTATGGGATCAAATAAATCCTTTAATTGAAATTGATCTCAAATGCGAAGATATTAATATTCGTACAGCTTCAATTATGTTTTTAGTAGAATATGCTAGAGAATTGGCTGCCGCTTGTGGGAGTCGTCAAAATGATGCAGAAGAAAGCAATTCCGAAGTAATTTAATAACTAAAATTATATATTACATATTGATATATATGTATATAATGCCTAAAATAATGTTTCATTTTATTAAACAGACTCAACAATATCAAAATTTAGATTTGACTAAAGTATTTGAATGGTGGATTGCAGTTCTTGTTAAACATGTTCAGATGGCATCAAATGATAAATGTCATGCTGTGAAAGCTCATGCATGCGATTTCTTATCATATATCCCAGCGAATATATTCTCATCGTTACCAGTGAGTTTTATCTTTATTATTTTATGTAAAAAGATTATTATATCCTAATTTTTTATTTATAATTATAGATGGAGAATAGAAACTTTTGTATCAAAATATTACTTAATTATTCGAAAGATGAAAGCGCAAATGTTAGAGCAGCAGCGTGTCGTGGTCTTGGGGTATATATTTTGTTTCCTAGCTTACAACAGGTAAATTTTATTTCTATTTCAATATTGTCATATCAATATAATATATTTTAAGATTAAATTTTTTAACATAAAAATTTTGTGAATAGGACACTAAATTTGCATCAGATATGGCATTGACAGTTATTCAACAGATGTCTGATCAAAATTTATTGGTTAGAGTTAGAAGTAGTTGGGCTTTAGGGAATTTGTGCGATACTATGGTTATTTTAAGGTATTTACTATCTATATTATTTAAATTATTTAAATTATTTATATTAATATTAATTTTAATGTATAAGTGATATGACAAACTTTTAATACGATTTTTAATTTATTATCCTACAGTAATCCTTCAAATATCAGTCAAGGAGTTACTCCTCGAAATGCTAATTTGAATGAATTTTTAATTAATGTTTTATGGGCAAAAATTGTTAAAGCTGGATTGTCTGCGGCAAACGATAATGATAAGGTAAATTTATTATTTTAATATTCTTTCATTTTAAACTTTCTAATGACGGTTTGTGATAGGTTCGCCCAAATGGAGTGAGAACATTGGGCAGCATTATCCATGTCCTTCCCACTAACTTTATAGTAAGAGAAGAAAGAGGATTAATTAAAGATGTTGTAATGGCTTTGATTAAAAATTTCGAATCTGGTTCATTGAAGGTATATAAGTTTATTTTATTTCATATTATCGCATTTTATTTTAATCACACTAAACGCCTTATTTTGCTTATATATTAGGTTCGTTGGAATGCATGTTACGCGGCCTCAAATATGTTACGGAATCCAAATTTCCCAATTGGTCAAAAATCAAACACTTGGTCTGTGCAATTATATGATGCGCTAATCAGAGCAGTTCAAACGTCCAAGAATTTTAAAGTTAGAATTAATGCATCCCTTGCGCTTGCTACACCGACTACTCGAGACAAATATGGTGACATAACTACGTTTATTAAAATTCTACAAGCGGTGGTTACAAGCTTGGAAAATATTGATAATTTGACAGGAACTGGATTCAGTGAAGTGAAATATCAAGAACAATTAAAGAATCAGGTTTGTTTATTAAGAAATTTAAAAGTTTTAAGTTGCTAATTAAATTTTAATATCTTATTTATTAAATTTTTTATAGCTTTTAGCAACATATCAGCATTTAATTTCCATATCAATGTATAGTGATCAAAAGCACATTGAGCCATTTATTGAACGATTTGCTAAATGGAGAGAAAACATGAATGAAACCCAAATTATTTGAATGGTTACTTCTTTTATTTTTTATAAGATGTTGGTATTTATTTCACTATTTTGATTTATTATTTTATATGTCATGACCTATCATTATTATCTGAATTTTGTTTTAGATATTTATTTATGTATCTATTATATTCAACGTCCTGAATTAGAAAATATTGTGTAATTTGTTTGAACATTTTTATATATTTGATAAAATATAGGTGTTGGTTTTTCTTTTTAATCAATTTATATACATTGTATCTTTGTGAAAAAATTTATTTATTATTTATTTTCAAATTAATCTTTCATTTACGATGTTAAGAATCTTTGCCTTATTATATTTTCTAAATAATATAGGTATTAGTATAGAGTTTGCGTATTCTATATAACTTAACTTGGTATAAAACTTCATATTTTAGATACTCGATATATGCATTTATATATATGAATACCATCAGCCCGTTTGCAAAAAAAAGAAAAAAAATTACGCAAATAGATGACTTAACAATTTATTTCAATTTGGCATTAATTTAAGATTCTAATTTGAAATATATTAATGAATTGGATTTACCTGTACTAGAACCAGTACATTGTACTAAAACCAGTACATTGTACTAGTTCTAGTATATACTTTAGAGCCAAATATTTACTAAATTAATATATTAACTATTGTTTTAAAAACATGTTTAATATATTTTACAAATATGTAATTATGTATAAAAATTTTGTTAGTTTTAAATTTTTTTAGAATTTTTTAAATTTTTAATTTTTTAATAGTAAATTTTAATAGTAAATTTTATAAAAAAAAATATATATAATTTTTTAAAATTTAAAATAATATTATTTTTAATATAATAACTTAATTATAATAATTTTAAAAAATCAAAATTAAAAAGTTTATCTTTATAACTTTATTTATAAACTTAAAAAAGATTTATTTAATAAAAAATTTTTTAAAGTTTTATTAAAAATTATAATATGGTTTTGATAGCTACTTTTGAGTAAAAAACAATTTTATTGTAAATTGAAATTATTTATAAAATAACAGATCAAGAGTTATATTGAAATATAAAACCTATAAATATTCAATCACAAAAAACTCTTTCTATTAATTATTTTAACTATTTTTTAAGCAAAAGAAAAAAGTACCAAAACTAGAAAACTATACTAAAAATAGCTATTAGAGTCACTAACAAAAAAGAAAACAGAGAAGAAAATATATATAGCAAAGTAGAAAAATCAGAAAAACTCTTATCTAAACAAAAACTTTAGAAAAACTATAAACAAAAACTCGTTACTAAAAACTTTTTTCTAAAAATTAGAAAACCAAAATATCTTGAAACATAGATTAGTTTATATAATATAGACATATGCAAAACAGATAAATAAACAAATATGTTACTAAATTTATATATCATGTAAGCTTAATAAATAAAAAAAATGAATTATACAAGACCAAAACCAGACGATCTACTAGCAAACTAAACAAACTTTTAGGAAATTTCTAAAAAAAATAAAATTATTTTTAGAAGTGATATTTAAAGAACTAAAATAAAAAGAAAATCAGAAACAAGTTAAAGAGTATTAATAAAGTTAATGAATATAGAGCAAAACAAGTAGATATGTAGAATAGAGAAAAAGAACTAAACTAGTATAAGCAGCAATTAGAGAATATAGCAAAAAAATAATAGCAGAAGATAGTAGATCTATCATAGGATTAAAAAATCATATAAACAAAATAATAGCAGAAATACTGAAAATAAATAGCAATATAGTGACAGTAGTTAGAGAATAGAGAAAAGTAATAAAAAGAGTACATCACTATTGAACTCTTTTTGTAGATAATTTGAACTAAAATTAGAAGTAAAGAAAAAACACAGAAAACTCCTAAACTCACTTAAAGAAGGTACCAAAAGCTATTAAAGAAAAAGAATCCTGACAGGAAAATACAAAAACATAAAGAAACAAGAAAAGCCAAACTATACTAAAAACTATCTAGCCAAAAAAAAGTTTTTTAACTAAAGAAAACTTAATTGTTATAAATTTTTTTTAAAGAATTGTTAAACCTCTAAAAATCCTATATTATTAGTTATACAAGACGTTTGTTTAGATTAACTTAAGAATTTTAAGTTACATATAAAGATATATATAAAGATTAGAAAATCAAAACAAATAAAATACAGATTACATAAAAATATATACTAAACCTTCTACTAAATTACTTCTTTCATATATCATCTTTTTACCATATAGCTTAACTATTCTATTTATTAAATTTGTAGATTTTTTGAAGTTTTACATTATATTTAATTAAAATTTATTACGATTTTGTAATCTTTCTGATCTATTTAATAAAATTTGAAAATACTATATGTCTAAATTGTGGCCTCCTAAAAGTTGTTTAGTTTTGGTTTAGTATATATTTTTATGTAATCT
>CAJVPM010000178.1:0-21735 GCA_910592325.1 Scutellospora calospora | reverse complement strand
AACTTGAAGTAGAAAATTTAGTTATTCGATTTACTCAAAATGTTTATATCAGATATGTTTATCAACTTATGTTCAGATTTTTTAGTGAAGATCTATTAATTGGCAAGAACGACCTTTGGCATAAATTTTTGTATAAACTAAGCATATACATATATTAAGCCGCTTAATACGTATACGTACGTATTTTTTATTTTATTCCAAGTTAGTACACACGCATAGATTAATATACAATTCGATATAATACGAAACTGCAGCTACGTACAAAAATACTAATAAAGTCAAGTGAATTAGGGCCATTATCAAATTACGTAAACGTATTATAAACCTAGAACTATTGTCAAAACAAATAATTAAATTTAACAATTCTTTGCTTATTTTAATATTAATATATCAAATATTATTGATAATACGGAATTGTACGTAATATTAATAATGTTAACAGTTAAGCAAATTCTTATTTATTACTATCACATGATGATAACGGTAAGAAACGATTAATTAAAGCTGAGATTAGATAAACATGTAAATTTTTTGTTAAAAATAGAATTATCGTAGATGACTTATTGTTCAAAAAATTATATAATGTTAAGTAATATTAAGTAAGAATACATAATAAATTTGCCCATCTCTACTCACAACCAGTTGTAACAATATAGAGTTATTACATAGATTACAAAATATTACGTATTAGCAGGTAATATCCTAAATTGGAATTTTATTAGTAACTAGCTTTCATCAAACTTCTACGTATAAATTAATGAATAAATTAAATTGAGTAATCAATTTATGAATGCTGTCTGAAGAAATCAACTTTATATGAAAATGACGCGTGATACGTAATTGAAAGCATGTGCACCATAGTTTTCTAGTCGGTTCTATGACACTATTTTTAGCAAATTGATGCCACGAAGTTAAAACGACAACATAAAGTTTACTGTAAAATTCATACTGTATATATATTACCGAAGCGACTAGAAAACTATGTATACATTACTGATCAAAATTTTCAAGACATAATTCTGGTTTATTTTGGCGGAATTCATATAATATTACTTGACTTTGGTGCTCCCCTTAATTAAAATTACATGAAGTAGTGTTCCACGAATGGTACCCAATATGAACCAACAATTCCGAAACAACAATTCAAATCCTGACAATTCATTATTCTTATAATTCAGTTTCCTAGGTAAATTAATATATTTTTAAGATACTGAATTGCTGAGATAATGAATTGTCGGGATAAATAAACATTAGGATTTTGGGATTTTGAATTGTATTTTGAGTGTTGGACTTCAGATTTCATGAATCCCCGAATTGAATCTAGCATCATATGATTGAATAACCCCAAATAATAGGATGTCGGCACAGAGGTTCAAATTTGGGTACTCGTTTGTGGTTCAGAAAAATGAACTGAGTTAATCCACAGGAGATCGTTTAAAGTCCCGATATCGAATAATTATCTATTGCCAGAATTTTTAAACGATCCAATTCACAGAACACTACTGAAATAGGTTTCCAGCATGCACTTTTGTTGAAATATGCATTGATATTCGAAAAAAATATTTTACTTGACAACTATATTATTATTATCGGAAAAGTCATCAAATTTAAGGGTTCGTTTTTTTTAATAATGAATACTTTTTATTTGAGTTATATTAAATAAATTGGACTAATGTTGTTGATCAAAAGCTTGTTATCAAACTCTGAATAATAGTTCTCAATACGCCAGTCAAATGTCTCGCGGTTTAGTAAATGACATCCTTAGATGATCTCGATCCATTTCTAACGCTTCCCGATAATTCCACAATTCGCATTCCTACTCCAACTCTCGAAGGCGCTTGCACACTAATCGATGATACACTTATCAATATATCATCATCTCCGATCCCAAATATCACAAATTCGCTCGCATTTTTTGTGTTTTATCTTCAATGCCAAAAGCTTCTAACTGAAAAACGTAACACAAATCTTCGTTCATTTATGCATAACTTATCTCTTATCGCTTCAATCTCTTGGAGAAAGGCTCATAGAGATTATACAGAGGGATATGATAGATTGTGTTCGAATCCAATATTGCGAAACAAGTTTGAAAATCTGTTGAAATAACTTAAAATGATCGAACAAAAATTAATTCACACATTTATACCTTAATAGCTTCTTAAAACACTTTCATTTACAATCCTCCCTTTCAGAAAACTATTCATATATATGTTATGCGTCATTTTAAATTTTGTATATTTAACAAAAATAACGCGGGTTGATTCTTAATGCAGATCGTTATTTAATTTAATAAACTACAGTATTGATATAATTTAGTTGTTATCTTGTTTATCTGAACTCAGTTCGTCCCTGTTCGAAATCATCCTAGTATCGCCCAAAGATCTGTTGACGAACAAAGCGTCGCCTTAAAATCAGTTACGTTTTAAATTCAAAATTATGATTCTGACTGTTGTTATTTAACAGTATATGGGGTGAAGTCAATAGAAATGGACAAATCATTTTTAGTGAAATTTTTTTTATTTTTAAATTAAAATATTTTAATAATAATCTTATCAAATTTAATAAATTTTTTTTTATTTTAAATCTATAACTTATTAAAATTAAAATAAAAAAAATTTTTATAGGATTTGCTTTAGTAGTTGTTGAAATATTTTATTCTAAACTTGAGAAAATATTTACTTAGAAAAAATTTGTCCCTTTTCTATTGACTTCACCCATATTTAGTAACATGCTTTATTCCAAATGCCATAATTTTTTACACTGCAAATTGACTGAAATTACGAAATATTAAGCTTTTATAAAGCAAGATTTGCTTTTATTTTATTTTATTTAATATCAAAGAAAATAAATTCAATTGATATAGTCACAATTTGTCATAAACACAGAAATAATGACATTTGAAAAATAATGATAGTTTCTATTTCAGAGTAACAATAAATTTGAATATGTGCAAGGTTCAAGGCTAAATTTTAGTAATTTCTGAAGATTTTTGAAATTTTCAATATATATATACTGTATATATTCACAGATTTTTCTAAGTTATTTTTAGAGGTATACCTCGGACACGATTTTACGAGATTTCCTAGGATAAAAAATTGTACTTTAAAATATTAGCATTCTAATAATAAATTTATCAAATTTATCATATGGAATGAATAAAAAATTTAGTAAATGTAGTAATCTCGTGAAAATACATCTCTAGTCACTTCTAATTATTACAAGTGACTCTTGATAGCTGGGTCCAGACAAAATCTTTCTTATATTGAATATTTTTTGTTAAAAATTTTCAATTTGGACTTGTAAATCTTTCTTATATCAAGAGTTTCTTATATCAAAAGTTTCTTATATCGAGGGTTTCTTATATCAGTGTTACTTGCATATGAATATAAATCTATCAAAATTTTTTTCTAAAGTCATTTCTGTCTTACCATAATGTGAAGATACTTGAATATATAGTACATGTTAATTTTTAAAATCAAATACGTAATTGATTTTTTGGAGGCAATGCTAGGGTGGTTGGGGGTTTTGTGGGCTTTCCACTTTTTTAAAAAAATATGATTTAAAAAATATGTGTGTATTGTGAATTACAGATCGCATAAATGTTTTATGTAATGTGCAAACCCAATCTAGTAATTTATTCTGTAATACATCTGTAGAAAATCATACCTCTACTGTTATACTTTTATTTAAGAAATTAGTAATTTGAAGTATTGAGTCTTTTAACTTCTGAACTAATTTTGAATTTTTGGGGTAAGTTTCTAATACCTCATCAAAAAAATTTTAAATTAGTGCAATGTAAATAATATATCTTTTTATCTTGACCTACCTTGCAAACTCGAATATTTTTTTCTACATAGTAGACAAAGCGAACCAAGAACCCAATAAGCAGGCATTAACTTGATACTTATTTTTCTTATTTATAATAAAATATAGGTCTAACTTTTGGAATAGTGAAATACATTTTTAATTTGTTAATAACCTCTTTACACTTTTCTTTCGAAAACATTTATTTAAGTGGAGAAACATCTTGTATTAGATATTTTTAGAATTGATGTGAAGTGAAGGAGAAGTACTTACATAAATTTCCTGTGAACTCTGTGTAGCAATTTAGATTTCTTTCTCATAAGTGTTGAAAGAACATTTAGAGAATAAGTCATTTTTACCTAGACAACTCTAGTCTTTTCATATTCCTCAATGCGGATGTTCATCTTTACATAAAGGGCATTTAACTTTAGGATTAGTAAATTTTAAGCATCCCGATATCATATAATTGAATCAGTATATGAAAAATTTTTATAATATTTGCATCTTGATTTGTAAGAACAAAATATAAACAAATAAAAATCACAGAAACATATCATTTCAGAATGCTGATTCCAAGAAAAAAATTATCGACCGATATGTAAGTTAATATACGTCGATATAATATATTAAAAAAAAAACAAAATATACATGCAAAAATAAACTGATTATGTATACAAGTTAAACTAACAGGGCAGCTTTATTAATATTTAAAATAAAAATAGAGTACAAGATAAAATACAGAGAACACATTATAGAAGTTGTCTGTATTCAACAAGAGATTTAAATTCTCAACCGTTCAGTGCATATATTGTAGCAGGAGCAGATGAATTTATGTAAGGAGCTACCATGATACTAATGGCAACTTCTCTATTGTGCAAGTATATCTACGCATAACAGTCTCACATGCGAAGATGATACCATTATTTAAAAATTTTCAATTTATTAGTAATGGTAAAATCGAGTTCTTTATCACCAATTTTTACGTGCAATATAAGATCTGGCTTATTCCTATATCCTTGTTTTTGAGCTTTATTTGAAGGACTCTTAATGATATCATTGATGAATGAGTGGTGAGAAAAATCCGAAACCACTATAAATCGATCATAGTGTTGGAACGTGGTGTACCTGATATAATCTATCCTGTGATAAATTGAAAATACTATTTTATTTTTAGTTTTATCAGTAATCAAGGTATAACAAAAGAAATAAAAATTTTAAATTACCAATATATTAAGTTTTTTCAAAATAATTTTTTTGTCCCATTCCTGCTCATATAACTTCGTTCTTAAGAAAATTAATTTGAAATTTAATGGAGATTTTCTTCAATGTTCGTCCCATATAAATAAACAATTATTAGAAAAGAAATATCTTTTCCTGTATGTGATACCAAAAAAAAAAAACAGATAAATAAATATGAATAAAAAAAGAAGGAGGATATGAAAGTTAATCCTTTGCTGTAGGAGTCCAATATAATATTCTAAGTATATATTATTTATAATGACACGAAATAATTAAATTACCTATTGAATTTGATTGTATAGTTTTTGCATTGGATCACGATAGTGATTCCAGCGACTTGAAATAATATGTCTACCCTTGTCACCTAGTCCACTATAGAATGAATTATAAATAGTGAATACATCTTACATGGGGATCTTTAGAGACGTCTCTATGTTAACCCTACAAAATTATAATTTATCATACTTTTATATCATAATGATTATAAATCGTAAGGTCTTTTTTTTTTTTAATAATAATAATATTATTATCACTCTTAATGGATTAAAAACCAGAAACAATCTTTCAAATCAGTAATACACCTTTTTTAATAATAAAATTTCACTACTATGTTACTGTATCAAATTAATAACTGTTAATATTTTAATATATGTAAATATGCTATAGAAATTTTTTTTTTAAATATAACAGCAATACAAATCAAACAAAGATTATATAGTACACGTAACTTTGGTTATATTAACATTCTCAAAAAATAAATTGTCTGATATATTCAGATGTAGGCTTAAATTTTAAAAAAATGTTGTTATAAATAGCTAGCAGCTTATACAAATGTTGCTAATAGTTTTGTCATGCGACCAATCTCAACTAGTTTAGAATTTTGCTGTAACAAAATTCCAAACTATAACAATAATCTATGAGAAAATATAAATTTCTACGATCCTATTACCTTCTATTATTTGTAGCCTGCTCCTTAACTAATACTCTAGTTTTTAGATATTCATCTTTCCTTCGATATAATACTTGTTGGTCATGTTGGTTATCTGTAGTACTATTTGTTGAAAGTTCTATAATAGACTTATCAATTTAAGAATTAATAAATAATCAAAATACATCATTATATTTTAAAAGTATTATTAAAAGTACCATTATATTAATTAAAAAGCATCATTATATTTTTTAAAAAGGCTCATTATTAAAAGTATCATTGTAATTAATTAAAAGCATCATTATATTTTTAAAAGCATCATTATTTATTAAAATAATCATTATATTAATTAAAAGTATCATTGTATTCAGCAATCTTTTATCACTGAGATTTGGGTATATGCTTTTGGTTTGAGTAGAGGTTTGGGATTTGGACAATATTTGGGATTTGGAATTACATTTGGGTTTTGGTAAAAGCCCGAAAACTGCCATAAGTGCCAAAACAATGCCAAAACATCTCTAATTAGGTAGTTCTGGTTGAATCAGTAATTCTAAGCCATGACTTGAAATAACTTTTATAGATTAAATGACTCAAATGACTTGACAAAAGTCATTTTAGAAAGGTAAATAACCTTGCAAATTTAACAACACTGGTTGCAACCAGCTAACAAATATTTATTCAGTTCAGTTAACTGATTATCCTAGTTCAAATAACTAAATCTGGTAAATCAAATCAACTGAAATAATCTTGGTTAAACTGATTGTAATCAGTTAAGGCCAGGTCAGTTAACTGATTGAGTATTTGGTACCCAGTTCAAATCACTAACTATATATTTTAAAAAATTATTTATTTATTTTATAAAATTAAAAATATATATAATATTACAAAAAATACAATCATCTTTTTTTTTTTTTTATTAAAAAAATTAAAGTAATAATATATTTAATGTATATATAATCAGACCTATAGGTCGATAGCATAGTGGTTAGTGCTCCTAGGTCACAATTGCAAGGTCGCAAGTTCAAATTCAACTGGAGGACAAGGCTTTGTCAGGACTATGATTAAAAATAAGATCTTTGAAGGACTTTCTTGTTTAAGAAAAAAACAAGATCTATTTGTACAAAAGCAGTCTATTGGCATAACCACAGTATCAAAGACGATCAGATAAGGCAAATCTATCAACAAATGATGTTAATTTTGAGAAAACCAGCTTAAGGACTAATAAAAATAAAAGAACAATTCAGCTAGTAGGTCATGTGAACTTAGAGAACTGTAGATCTGGAGAATATAGGTCCTACACTATGGGACTAGAGACTCGAGTAGAGCTAAAATGATATATAGTAAATTTCAGATATTTACTGTACTACTGCTATTGTCTAAAGTATCATTCTTGATGTAAAAATTATTAGCTATTAATGTTTTAGTATTAGACTATTTTATCAAACAATTGTTGTAAATTATGAATAGAAATACTAGTTTTTACTACTGTTAATTAATTGATATATTTGAGTGTTATGATGAGAAAACATTTGTTAATATTATTAAATCAAAATATCATTAGATATTAATAAAACCTCATCTCAATATGCTAAAAGAAGCTTTTGACCATGTTAGAAAAATAAGTTTCCTTGGCTTGAATATGATTCTGAAAGCAATTATATGTTTTGTATATTATGTCGTAATAACAATAAATAAAATGCTTTTGCGAAAAATAGCAAGTTTAAGTTATTAATTTATATAAAAAAATTTAAATATATTTCTAATAAGTATAATAATTTAATTAGACACAACAAATTTTAGACTTAGTGCTATGAAAAAATATGAAAAAACAAAAGATCATATTAATTTATATAAAAAAAATAAAATTGAAATTATGAATATCAATATACCATCAGAACATATTATAATTTTAATGAAAATTATATATAGTATAGCACAGAATGATATTCTATTAAATAAGTTTAAAAACCTTATACATCTTGGTCATGCTATTGAAGCTCCATATTTAATTTCTGAAAACCATTTAATTACATATGAAAATAATAAATGTGGCTGAGAATTATTATATTCTATATCAACTTCAATTAAAAATAAGATATAGAAAGAATTATCTATTGCACTAGCTATTGGAATAATTGTTGATGAAAGTACTGATATTGCTATAGAATCTTACCTTATAATTTATGTTAGATATTTTTTTAATGATATTATAAAAATACAATTTTTAAGTTTAATAGAAATTGAAAATAAAGATGCTAAGTCTATATATAATACGATAATTAAACTATTTATTGTAAAAAGTAAGTTATAGTTTATTATATATAATATATTTTATTATTTAATAAAAATTAAATTAAATTTATTTATTTAAATAGAAATAGATCATAAAATTTTTTCATTTACATCCGATGGTGCAAGTGTAATGCAAGGAAACATTTCTGGAGTTATAATACGAATGATTAAAATAAATCCATATATTTATTCTATACACTGCATTGCTTATAGATTATTATTAGCATGCAAGTCTGCTGAAAAACAAGTTGAATTCTTCATTTATACCAAATTAGTATTAAAAAAATTCATTCTTTTTTTAGTAATTCAAGTAAATGAGTTCAGGTTTTATATACATATTAAGAAACTTATAAAAACCTTTATTAAAAATTCCTAAAATTTTTGATATTTAATGGCTTTCACTATATGAGGCTATAAATAATATTTGTATTTCAATTGAACCTTTACTTGACATATTTTTTTATATCATATGTGAATCAAGAAATCAAACTACTTTAAATTCAATTTTTGATTTATATTCAAATCTTTGCAATTAGCAAATATTAGCATTTTTTTATTTTCTTCAAGATATTCATAATGAGATTACAATATTATCTAAATTTTTTCAAACCTAATTTTTTTATTTTTATAATATATACCCTATAATTCAGATTACTATTATAAAATTAGAAAATACTTATTTAGATATTGATAATAATTATAATAATTATTTTGAATTAAGTACTAATCTAAACAAATTTTTTATTTCTACTCCTCCTAGAAAAGATACAAAGATTGGCTCTTATATTCTTACTTAGACATTAAATCAAGAAAATAATTTAATAGCAAATATAGTAAGCTTTACATCTGTATTAATTTTAGAAATTCGAAAATATTTTCATGATAATCCTTTTATTAATACTATAAAGATATTTAAACTATCAGATATATTATTAAATAATTAAAACATATCTGAATTTGGTAATGAAGAACTAGAATTATTACTTGATTTTTATGAAAAACCCCAATTTCCCTTATTTCCTCAAGCAATAGTTAATTCTCATAATATATGTATAGAATAGTTTAATTTTAAAAAATTAATTTATGAGAATTATTTCAATATATCTATAAAAGAATTACTTAGCTTAATATTTCAATATCATATTAATTCATATCCTAATATTAGTAAATTATTAGCAATAGTATATACTATTTCCTTCTCAAGTATAGAATATGAGTGAGGTTTTTCTAAGCAAAATTTAATCAAAACAAGATTGCATAATGCTCTAAATAATAAAACATTACATATGCTGATAATAGTTGGATTAGAAAAAACTGATGTAACAAAATTTAATTTTAGCGATACATTAGATATTTGGTACAAAAGTAAAGTAAGAAAACTAAAATATTAAGTATTAATTATTAAAAGCAAATTACTAATAAGTTTAAATATGATACTAATACAAAAATAAGTAGTACTTTTAAATATGAGTATTGCTAAGGGAAAATAATATTTCAGTTTTTATTGATTATTTATCTAATTCAGCTCTGATATATCAGACTTTAAATTATATAATGCTCTGGACTTAGTCTCTAAAAAATATAACATAGTTATATCACTAATTATACTTTTCAGAGACCAAGTTTATAAATTAATATAATTTTAAAGCCTGATGTATCAGAGCTGAATTAGATAAATAATCAATAAAAACTGAAGTATCATTTTCCCTTGGCAGCACAAATATTATAATACTAAATACTAACCTTGGATTATCTAACATTACTAATTTTTTTCTTTTTTCTTTTTTTATTATTAAAGTAATCTGATAACAAGAAATTTAATTAATATGACTTGCTTGCAAAAATTATATTATGCAAATAACATATATTATAAATCTAGAAAATTATTATATTAAGGTCTGGTGATCTTAGTATAGTGATTAGGTTGTCAGACTACTATGCAAGAGGTCTGGGGTTCAAATCTCACTGTCGACGAATTTGAATAATTACTCGGATCTTTGTACCCAACTTACGGTAAACTCTGCCTGTTTCTGGGGGTTACAATCCTGTAAATCACATTGCACCAATGTCAATTGGACATTTGAAGTGTGACGCAATATTTGAGTTACGTTATGCGAATAAATCTTGATAGGATCTATGAGCAGGAGACCTGCATGGTAGAAATCCCGAGTTTGGTAAAGTAGTACGGATTTCGACAGTTAAGCTGGTTAATGCCTGATCCAGTAAAAAACCTGAGTACAAAGGATGTGAGATCGATAGGTGCAAGTAAGTCTGCTGTGTAATGCAGCCTGGTACCTTGCATTAGCGGCAACACAACTTGGCTTGGCGGCTAACTAGATTAGGAGGATCTACCTTGTGAAACATCTAGCTGAAACTTGGAGGACTATATCTGGTGGACAGCCACAGCAAGAACTGGGTTTGTACGAACATTGACAAGGGTTTAATCCAAGTGAATTTGTAAAATGAGCATATAACTACTCTGGTAGGAATTACTTCTGAGGTTAACCGGAGCTCTGCGGCTCACAATACGTTGGGCATACGCATCTCGAGAGGACCTAAGCTGTGCAGAGAAATAGATCTGCAGGTGAACCAGCTGGTGTAAGTAGTTAGTCATAGTGGTGATATTAGTTTGAGATGGGAAGAAGATTAATGATCAGAGTGTTTAAATAGGTAACTCATAGGCGAGTTGCAGGTATAGTAGCATAGTGTAGAACCAACAGATGGTCGATCGTCTATATGGCAGACTACTTAAATTAGACAATGACTAAAGTTGTACGTATAGCTTGTTGTACACTCATCATGTAACTGTAAAACCTTAGGAAACTATTCATATGATAGTTCCATAATAACAAACTAATAAAAATCTAATCAGCTAAGGAAGTGGCCTTAATAATAAAAAAAAAAAAAAAAAAAAAAAAAATTATTATTATTATATTTAAAAGATATAACTTTTTAGCTAAGTAGTTGCAGTTAAAGATAAGGTAATAATTATATAACAGTGTATTTTATTATATATATATAAATATATAACAAACTATATATAGATATATATAAATATTTCTATTCATGTAGTAATTATATCATATGCATAAAATATTGCTTTTTTAACCAATAAAATTGAATATACCATGAATCAAAAATGATACTATTGCATGTCTAGAATTTACTATATGTTGTTTTAGCCCTGGACCTAGGACGTCATATGACGGACTTAATGAAGTATGAGCTATTTCACGAGTTCAGTGATATATAGAGGCCTGCAGCCTTCTGTTGATTTCTGCAGAATGATAACTCTGGCCTTAAAAGATGTAACAGATCCTAAGGTGTTTAAGGACCTTCAGGATAGCAGAGAGAGGTAAAAAAAAAAAAAAAAAAAAAAAAAAAAAAAAAAAAATGTGTATACAATCTGTAACTTTATATTTTATCTACTAACTTCATTTTTTTTTAATTTTAAAATAAAGAAATCAAGTTGTATTTATATTTTTTATATAAAAAATTAAGTTAAAAATTTTGAAAAAGTAAATTGGAATAAAAATTTCAATATATGAATATATACTTAATAATATTTAATATTTTCTTTTAAATTCTTTACACTACGTGTACATTGTTTTCACAAGTTCATTAACCTAAAGTTAAAAAAAAATATGCAATTCAGCATCTTGTGAGGAGCTACAACTATAAAGACGAAATTTTAGGAAGCCCAGAAAGACTCTGAGAACTGATCGAGATACAAATGGCTACTACATAATCATTTCACATAGTTACTGCTATTTTAATGCCTCAGGAGCTCAAAACCCACCTCAACATATCATACAAGAATGTGTACCAGGCTGTGCTGTTCACAAAAATGAAGCAATCTAAAATCCTGTTCGTTAACCTAAAGTTAAAAAAAAATATGCAATTCAGCATTTTGTGAGGAGCTAGAACCATAAAGACGAAATTTCGAGAAGCCCAGAAAGACTTCGAGAACTGATCAAGGTACAAATAGCTACTACATAATCATTTCACATGGTCACTGCTACTTTAACACCCCAGAAGCTCAAAACCTACCTCAGCATATCGTACAAGAATATGTACTAGCTATGCATAGTCTATTCATGTTCACAAAAATTCTGAAATCCTGTTCATTAACCTAAAGTTAAAAAAAAAATATGCAATTCAGCACCTTGTGAGAAGCTATAACCATAAAGACGAAATTTTAGTAAGTTCAGAAAGACTCTGAGAACTGATCGAGATACAAACAGCTACTACATAATTATTTCACATGGTCACTGCTACTTTAATGCCTAGGAGCTCAAAACCCACCTCAGCATATCGTACAAGAATGTGTACCAGGCTGTGCTGTTCACAAAAATGAAGCAATCCGAAATTCTATTCATTGACTATAAGTTAAAAAAAAAAATGCAATTCAGCACCTTATGAGGAGCTACAACTATAAAGACAAAATTTTGGGAAGCTCAGAAAGACTCTGAGAACTGATCGAGGTACAAATGGCTACCACGTAATCATTTCACATAGTCACTGCTACTTTAATGCCCCAGAAGCTCAAAACTCATCTCAGCATATTGTACAATAATGTATACTAAGCTATGCATAGTCTATTCATGTTTATGAAAACGAAAAAATCCTGAAATCCTGTTCATTTCAATACAATATTAGCTTTTACTAATCTAATCTTAACAGTGAAATCGATATCATCAATGAATGAGTAATAAAAAAAATCTGAAATCACCATAAATCGATTATAGTGTTTGGAACATAGTGTACCTAATGTAATCTATCTTTATCCATAATAGGGAATTGAAAATATCTTTTATTTTAGTCTTATCAGTAATCGAAACTTGAGTTTTGAAATAGATGATTCACTTTATGTAAAATTTATCTTTAAGAATATTGAAATATTCCAGAATACATTCCATGATCTCTGTGGGAAATACTGGTATGTTAAATGCATAATGTCTTATTCAAATCGGATGTTTCCATGTCGTACCAGGTTTGTATTCCAATAGATATCCATAAATCCTATTCCTTTGTTTTCGATCACAGTTGTGGTTCAAACCTCTCTTAATTTTAGAGTTCGTGATCTTATCAAATCAACGTGTCTTATATATAATTATTGTTTTTACACTAAATGTATATAGGGATTAGATATGGGCAAGGTAATAATATAAGTAGTAATTACTTATTTTTTTACCCAGTACTTAAACTTATACATGTGTGCCTAAATTGCCCATCTTACAGCTGTTCTCATAAATTCTGAGACACCTAAAAATTTATTCTTTTTCTGAAATCTCTTCGGTCTCGTTCTGAATGAGACTGAAGAGATTTCGGGAAAAGAATAAATTTTCAGATGTCCCAGAATTTATGAGAACAACTGTAATAAAAAAAGTAATTACGGCATTTAGACAGCCAAAATTAGTCTTACTGTATATAGTGCCGAAATTAATTTTCATATATGCCGAACTCTTCATCAAAATACGTCATATAGTATAGTTATTTCAGAGGGTTTCATATAAAAAGTTTAGCAATGCCGAAATATTTGCCAAAAATACTTTTTTTCAAAAATAATTTAGGCTTAAACTTACGTATTATTACTTACAATTTTTAAATATAATCTGGAGAGTAAAATTTTAAACTCAATAATTTGTTGTTCAGATTGAATTTTGCATGATTAAAAAATTATCTAATGGGGATGATTGGTCATCGATCACCCAACACTAGCTAATCAAATTATGACATTCAATTGTTCAGATAACTTATTTATACTTTTTGAGAATGTAATGTTTCACCAATAAAAAATTGTGTCAAAAATGTTTACGTGTAAAAATAATCAAAAATAATCAGTAACCCTGAGAACTTTACTTAGAAGACAAATATACAACCTTATGTATGACTGCCTATTGGGCCATCAAATGCATACTGTAGACTGAAGGTAATTGGGAACGTTTTTTGTCTAAAACCACTTCACTGCCACGTTAGATTTAAATAAACTTTATTATTAACTATGTTAATTTATTAAGTTTTTTAGCAAGAAGATCTGTGTCTTATACTTGAATTGTTTCGTTCATATAGTGTGTTTGGGCCTATTAACATTTGGGTTCATAGATTGTAGATTTTGTAGTTGATTCAGTTTATTAATAGTATCTAATAGTGTTTTGGCTTCACGTTGTATACATCCTCTAGAAATATACAATAAATTCTTTCGTTTATTTACTAATTTATAAGCTTCTTTCTGTGAAGTTTTTTCTTCATTTCTTATAGTAATTTCTTATTTAGTGTTTGGATCCGAATAATCTGTTTATTTAAAGATAATTATCTGTTAAATAAACACATTATCTGATATCTATATTCATTATCCGGATAATTTATCTGAATTATCTGTATTATATCCGGTCTATACCATAAACAGATTATACTAATAATAGATCATTATTATTATCATTATATTATATTTAAATATAATTTTTTTTAAAATAAAAAAAAATTATAAGTTATATTTTTGTTAACTAATTTTTATATAATTATTAGCTAATTTAAAAGTAGAGGATATGTAAATCATTTTTATATGATTTTTGTAGTACAATATGATTTTGACAAAAAATAAACCTATGCTACTAATAAAACTTTTTATTATTATAATTAATTTTTATGAAATTTTAATATAATATAGAATAAGATATATTCTTTATAATAGTAAAATTTTTAATAAATAAAATATTTTAAAAAAATATATTTGTATATATTGCAAAATTCTTTATAAAGCATAAAAATTTTTTATTATTATATAAAATTATTAATTTTGATTAGTTCAAATCATATAATCTTCATATAATTTATATAAACAATTTATAATATCTAATTTTTAAATATATGTATCTTGATAAATATCTATTTAATTTTAATAAATTTATTACTATTAGAATTGAAAAAACTTATTTTACAATTTTAATTAATATTTTTTTTTTTACTTTATACAAATGCTATCAGCTAAACTTTATTAATTTCATAAATTTCAGAAGTAATATATATTGTGAGAGTACAACTAGCTACACATACAATTTTAGGTTGTCTATTTTAAGTAGTCTGCCTGAAGGTTCTATACTAGCTGCCATATCTGAAATTTCTTAAAAGATTCCTTATTTAAACTCTTTGGCTCTATCACACTTACTGCAAATATTACTCTTTATAGTTTATCCATAACCCTGTGCTACTCTACTTTGAGAGGCACCCAAGCTGTTATTAGTCACAAATTTTATTATTATGGGCCTAGGTCTTATCTGAATAAATTCTACTTTAACACCTCCTAACAAATGGATATTACAATACCTAACTATACTATGCTATACCCCAATCTAGCTTGCATATACCCTTATTCAATATTTGTACAAACTCAGTTCTAGCTATGGCCCTCTACCAGTTTAGACTTCTAAATATTTCACAAGTAGATCCTCCTAATCTAGTTAGCTACCAAGCCAAGTTGGTATTATTGCTAAAAGCAAGGCACCAGGTTATATTATACTGCAGACTTACTTGCATTTATTCGATTCATATTCAGAAATTCTTGTCAGATAAAACGTTAACTGGTATGACTATTAAAATTTATACTATTTTACCTAACTCAGGATTTCTACTATGCAAGTTTTCTGCTTATAGATTTTATCTCAATTTATTTGTATAATGCAATTCCAATATTCTGTTATACTTTTAATATCTGAACAACATTAGTACAATATGATTTACAGGATTATAACTCCAGAAATGAACAGAGTTTACTGTAAGTTGGATACAGATGTCTAAGTAATTATTCAATTCTGTCAACAGTAGAATTTAAACCCTAGACCTCTTGCACAAGTCATATATACAACTTTAGTCATTATCTATTTTAAGTAGTCTGCTATATAGGCATTAGGCTACTTGATTAGTTCTATACTATGCTGCTATATCTATAACTTGCCTGTGAATTACCTATTTAAATACTTTGTTTATTAATCTATACAAATTTAACTTAATATCACTACAATACTTAACTGCTTAAGCTAGCTAGCTTTTTACAGATCTATTTATTTAGAATGGCTTAGGTTTTCTTAGGATATATTATACTAAACATATTGCTAGTATTGCAGAGCCAGTTAACCTCAAAGCAAATCTACTAGAGCAGTTTATATTTATTTTACAGATTTATCTAGTTTAGACTTTTGTAAATATTTATACAATCTTAAGTTTTACTATAGTCTTCTACTAGTCAGTTGATCTAGTCTTTTTCTAGTATTTAGCTAGTTTTAGTTACCCTTTATCTAGAGACCTCAAAACTTTCTACCTTTATTAGACTAAGTTTTTTTTAGATCAAACTTTAGCTGATATAGTCTTGTTAGAAAGCTATACTATTTCATTGACTTAGGATTTTTACTATACAAATCTTTTGCTTATATATTCTATTCAGATTTATTTATGTAATTTTATACTATATTTCTAAGTTTTAATCAATTTGGTGCAATTCAATTTACAAAGTTATACCCTCAGAAACAAATAGAGTTTACTGTAATATATTATAAGGTCTGAGAAATTATTCAAATTTATTAATAGTAGGATTTGAACCTCAGACCTATTGTATAGTAGTCTGATAATCTAACTACTATACTAGGTTATCAAACTTATATTTAATATTATTTAGATTTTGTTTAAAAGAATATTTAGTATAATTAAGTATAAGTTGAAATTAGGGTTATATATTTTAGGCAACTCATATTAATAGAATTATATATATTTGAGTATATTTAGTATCATAAGTAAATTAGTAATAAGTTAAAGATATTTAACTTATTGTATATTATTATAATATATATCAGTATTATAAAAGCTATATATAATTATAAAGGCTAGTTTCTGTTTATAAGGTATTAAGTAATAGAGTGTATATCTATTATGATTATAGCTAATATATATAGCTAGTTTTTATTTTGTTGTATTAAAATTAATTGATATATTGTAGTATTAGTTTTTCTATTATTAAGCTCACTAAGTTTTACTCAAAATCTTAAATTAATATTAGAAAAGGCTAGCTGAATATTATATAATATTGTTGCTATTATCTATTCTATCATAGCTAAGAGATTATATATATTAATAGTATTTGTTTATTATATAAAATCACTAACTAAGTTTCAAATATTAGCATATAAATATAAGCTATTATCTATTTAAATTGTATATAGATATTCTTTAGATATGACTTATAAGCATTTTTTTTTTAATATTAGATTTTTAAATAAGTATTCTTTGTATAAAGTTAGTTTCTATTAATAACTCTTTTCATTAATCACTCTGACCAATTTTGAAGCAGAAAAAAAAATTAACTTAAAATTCTTACTAAGAACAAGTATAAGACCTCTTAAGTAAAAAGAAAATAAAAGAAAAAATATATATACTAAAGCAGAAAGAACTAAAAAAACTAAATGAAATCAAGTATTATAGAAGAAGTTTAGACTTTGAACAGAATACAAAAACTTTTATAAAGTGTAAATCATTTTATATAGTATAAACATATGCAAAAAAGGTAAACAAAACATGCTATAGGCAAATTATATATTATATATCTGAAACATAAACAGTATATGCAAGACCAAAACTAAACAAATCATAGATAATCAGAAAAAATCACTAGGAATTTCAAGAAAAAAGTAAAGTTATTTTAAGATATAACATTCAAAGCTTTAAATAAGAGAAAAGTACTTTAGACCAAGCAAACAACTCATATAGGCTTATCAGAGAGTAAACTAGAGTAATAAAATGTAGAAAAAAGAAAAGACCAGAAGACTAATTAAAGAAGTAATTAAAAAATATAATAAGGAAATAGCAATAGAAGGAAGCAATATAGTACTAGATTTAGAAGAGCATTTAGACAAAATAGTAGCTGAGCTAATAGATATAGAATTAGAAATTGTTAAAATAGCTAAACAATAGTATATAGTAATTGAAAGAGCTGCAATAACAGATAAATTTGATGAAGTAAGAGCACTAATAGAATTAGAAGAAGAGAAAAGAATAAGTTACACAAAAAAAGCAGAAGTAAAGACAAAAAAAATAGAAATAAAAATAGAAGAAGGAGAACAAGCAACTCTACATATATCAGTATTCTCTCAAAACTATATAGTATCAAATAGCTCAAACAGTAAACTTATATCAACTACTAAAGCTAACAGCAATATATCTAAAAATATAGAAGACATTAAAATGAGCAAAATTGTAGGCAGTGCTGAAGTTAATCAAAAAGATTTCAAAGCTAAGAAACAAGCAGATAATGAAGTAGATTTAGAAATATATGAAAAAGTTTCTTTAGATTAAAATATATAGGCTCTAAAAAAAAAAAGCTATATAAATAAAGAAAATATCAAAACAAAGGTAACTACTATAAATATGCTTAGTGATAATTTAGAGCAAAGAAAAAAATCTCTCAGATAGTTATTTAGAGAAAATATATATATAAAAAAAATTTCTGAGAAATTTGAAAAAAAAAACTTATAGTATATAATTACTTTTGACTATGAAAAAAGTTATAAATAAGCAAGAGTAAAGCTAGAAAACTTTAAAGAAGATTTTGAAAAATTGAGATTTATATGAGAAAAAACCTAGCAAATACTTATAAACAAAAAATTACAAGAAAAAGTATTAAACAGAATAAAAAAAGAAGAAAGTAAACTTGAGAGAGAAAGTAGAGCAAAGAGAGAGCTCAAAGAAATCTCTAAACAAAGAAAAGAGAAAACACTTTAATACTCTGCTTTAAAACATATAGCTGCAATAGAAAACAATTCAGCATTCAATTAACAAGATAAAGATCGAATATTAGAAATAAATAAAGACTATATAACAATATAGGATCTACTAACTTAGATAAGAAGATCTTAAATTTTTGAAACAATACAGTATCTAGGAAAAGTAGCATATATAGAAATGATTAAAGAATCCTGCAGAAAGACAAGAGCAGAAGCAAGCTTTCTTCCTAATATAACAAATACAAAAAATCTAGCAAAGACATAGTACTTGCTATTTATGAGAGATCAACTAGTCAGAGTTACAAGAAAAAAAATGTAATTTTAAGGAGTTAAAAGCATATAATATATACAGTAGAAAGTTGTTTAACTTGTTAGAAGATACAAATAAATCATATAGTTTAAGATTATACCTTGTTATACATAGTATTTAAAAAATTTCAACTGTAAATTTTTAATTAAATTATTAATAAAGATAGAAACATGGCCTCATCTTAGCTTTGCTTAAAAAAAAAAAAAAAAAAAAAAAAAAAAAGAAGATACAAATAAAGTCTTTTCATAGTGACAAGTAAAATGTACAGATGCTAAAGCATTATACATCTTCAAAAACTCTAATAGCAATAGCAGAAGAAGTGCAACTGTATATTTTAAAAATGAAAAGGACTATATAAATAGTACAAAGTTTGCTGTATTCTATTCTAACTTTAGACTTAGCTGGGCAAAAAAGAAAAATGAGATAATAGAAAGCAAAGAAATAGATACTAAGAAAAAAAAAACATATCATAGCAAGACATATAAAGAAAAATATAATTAAAATATGTAGAGTTTAAGTTTTTCAGATGCTGAGTCAAACAAAAATGAAGTATCTAATACTGAAAACTCAGACAAAGAATACTAGTAGAGAGGTATATATTTTAAAAGAAAAAGCAAAGAAATTAGAGAAGAAAAAAGAAGAGTTCCTCTTAGTGAAGCATCTAGTAGTACTATAATACTTTAAGAGCTATATAAAAATTATAAGAACTCTATAGACTATATGTTGTAGTTTATAAGAAGTCTCAAAGAGAAAATTCAATATATAGAGTAGAACACTCTTAATCACTTCTAACAGGCGTACTAGTTGAATTAATAATAATAAACAGTAGTATAAACTATCTTCAATTAGAAAGGAGAGTAGAAAAAAAAAGTAAAGCAGAAGAGAGTGAAGGTATTATAGTAGAAAACTATTAGATATTTTTTTTTTTTTTTTTTTTTTTACTTTATACAAATGCCATCGACTGAAACTTTTATTGGTATTGATAGTGAGTAAATATTATATATTGTGAGAGTACAACTAGCTACACGTACAACTTTAGATTGTCTAATTTAGGTAGTTTATCTGAAGGTTCTATACTAGCTGCTATATCTGAAATCTATTTGAAGATTACCTATTTAAACTCTCTGGCTCTATGACACTTACCTGTATTTTATCCTTTTTTACTAAGGTTTACCTAACCCTGTGCTACTTCTCCAGAAAGACACCCAAGCTGACATTAGTCCACAAACTTTATGGTTCAGAGCCTAGACTCTATCTCAAGATGTCCTTTCACCAACTCTCTAACCGATAGGTGCTGTAATACCTAACTATGCTATGCTATATTCCAATCTAGCTTGTATATACCTTTGTTCGATGTTCGTACAAATCCAGTTCCTACTGTAGTCTTCCACCAAGTTAGTCATCTGTACCTCTAGATATCACATGAAATAGATCCTTCCAAATCTGTTGCTTAGTATTGCCTACTTTGCTACCGGATATCATACGTGACAGATCCTCCCAAATCCAGTTAGCTGCCAAGCCAGGTTGGTGTTGCCGTATGACCTCATGTAACAAACTTACTCGTATCTATTTCATCAATCCTTCTGTACTCAGGACTTACTCTAATCTATTTCACTAATTTTTTTGTATACAGATTTTCTTTTCCAGATCAGACGTTAACTAGTATGACTGTCAAAATCTGTATTACTTCACCTAATTCAGGATTTATAAAATGCAGGTCCCCTGCCTATAGATCCTATCAAGATTTATTTGTGTAATGTTATACCTTGCCGAACACCCCATCATATTTCTAATACCTGATTGGTATTGGTACAACGTGATTTATAGGGTTATAACTCCAGAAATGAGCAGAGTTTACCGTAAGTTGGATACAGATGTCTAGGTAATTATTCAATTCTGTATACAGTAAAATTTGAACCCTAGACCTCTTGCATAGCAGTCTGGCAACCTAACTACTACACTAAGATCACCAGACCTTTACTATTGAATATTAAATATAGCCATATATAATATTAATAGGATCAAGGACAACTCTGTTAAACTAGAAATACTCTTAGAATAGGCAAAATAAAAAACAATAGATATAATTAGAATTAATAAAATAAACACAACAGAAAAGCAAAACAAGTTTAGTATGAGTAGATATAAAGATTATATAAAGATCTGAATAGATGCAAAAGAAAACAAAAAAAAAAGGATCTGGAATAGGATTAATCATGAATAAGAAATAGAAAAAGTATTTAAGTCAGATAAAATGAAATAATACATACTGTATAGAAGTTTTTTCATTTTTAAAAAGCAAAAAGTATAGGTAATAGTAGTATATATTACTCATAATAATCAGAAAACTAGAAAAGATATACAACAATAAATCATAAAGAGAATCTATAATT
>CAJVPM010000177.1:0-21817 GCA_910592325.1 Scutellospora calospora | reverse complement strand
TAAACTCAGGCTGCAACAAAGCTTCAAAAAAGATTCACTCAGAATTGCAAAATACAATAAATACTATAAGAAAGTTAGTAAAAGAGTGCAAAAAGAAAATAGGAACAAGTAAAACAGAAGATAAGCAATGGAAAATTGAATGAAAAATAGAAGAGATAAATAAGAAAATAGAGCTTAATATAATAATAATAGAAACTCTTTAGTATGAGTAGCTAAGAGAAGAACTTTCCAAATAGTAGTCAATTTTGAAAAACAAATTAGTAGCAAAAAATAGTATAGCAAGTAGACTAGAAATAAATAAATTTGTAGACTGAAAGTATGAGATGATAAAAGATAATCAAAGAAGAATAATTTATTGTCTGTTAGAAAAGCCTTTCAAAAAAGTAGTAATTGATAAACTACTTATAGATGAGAAAAAGGTTAAAAAACTTTTTAATAAACAAAAAAAGTTCTTGAAAAAACAGCTAACCATTTTCGAAAGTAGTTCAAAAAAAGAAGTTTCTAACAAGAGAATTTCTTAAATAGTTAGAAAAAAATTTATAAGCCAATGCTAAGAATCAAGAAAGCTACTATAAAGAATTAAACAATACTGTTATAGAAGAGAAATAGACTACAATGCTTTATAAACTCAAAACAAATACAGCTCTAAGTATATCAGATATTGGATATATTTTGATTAAACAAGTAAACTCAGAAATACAAATAGTTTTCAGAAACTTTGCTAGCTTATGCATAAAGACAAGCAAAATCTCTTTCAAGTAGAAAATTGATCAGACATATCCTATACCTAAAGACGTAGACTAGCAGTTCAACTTGAGTAACATAAGACCAATAGCACTTTTAAAAACTTTTAAAAAATGCGTTATTAAAGTCTATATGACTAGGTTAGAAAAAATAATAAGGAAAAACAATATATTTGAAGAACTAAACTTTGCAGGGTTAATAGGAAGCTTAACAGAAAGTCTAATTCATATCTTGAGCATGATATTAAAAGAAGCAAGAGAAAAAAATAAAGAGCCTTAAATAATATTACAAGATATGAAAAAAGTATTCGACTCTGTAAGTCTAGAATTCTTGAAACTAGTATTCTAAAAAATAAAGCTACCAAAAATAGAGCAAAGTTTTATACTAGATTTGTTTGACAAAAGACAAACTAAAATAATTACTATATTAGGCTTTACATATCTAATAATAGCAAGAGATAGTATAAAGTAAAGAAAAGTAATTTTATCTCTAATTTGGAAGATTTTTTATAACTCTTTGCTAACAAGAGTAAAGAATGATACTTCACTTAGAAATGAAATAGAAGTCTTCTAAAAAGAAAATCTTGAAAAAAAAGAAAAAATGACACAGAAAGTGAGGCAAGCAGTAGTAGCTTTTGCAGATAATACAATATAAATAGTGAGCTTAAAAGAGTAGCTTGAAGAAACAATTCAAATCACAGAAGATTTTTTCAAGATTAATAATATTTAGATCAATCTATCTAAATCAAAACTTATTACAATAAATGCTAAGATTAATACAGACTAATATAAAATAACTATAGATAGACAAGAAGTCTATACAACTAAGAAGAAAGAAGTAGTTAGATTTCTAGAAATTTGAATAGGTCAGAAGATAAACAAAAAACAAATAGTTGCTAGAGTCAAGCAAGTAGTAAGACTTTTTGCTAACACAATTAGAAAGAAGATAGTTTTGACAAGCCAAGTTCTATATATAAATAATATTTGTTTAATACTGAAGATAAAATATATGCTACAAGATATCTTTCTAACTAAAGATAAATATGAAAAGATCCAGTAACCATATGTAATGACTGCTAAAAACAAGATAGAGCTAGCAAAAACAGCTTCAAACTTTATGATATCTCATAGTAGAATACTAAACATGTGAATATTATAGAATATACTAAAAACTAAGCAAATACTAAGCCTCATAAACAGACTAAACCAAGATTATAAGGTTAGAAGTATCACAGAGATAAGAATAAGACAAGAGCAGCAGATTACTTGTTGTACGAGTAGTATTTATACAGAAAATTAGGTGACAATGAGAAAAAACTACTCAAAAATAATTTAGCTAGTTTAATTATTCAAGACAACTTAGGGTTAGATTAGAAATAATAGCTAATAAGAAAAAATGAGTAGTTGAATCAAACAGAATACCAATAAAAAGCCTAATAGAAAAAAATAATTTTGTCAAGGCAGCCAAAATACTCTGTGACCTCAATATTCTTTTGCTAGAACAAATCTTAAACAGAGAAGGATTACACTTAACAATATAGCAATAACTCAAAGTTGTAAATAAAAAGTCTAAGAAAGATAAAAAAGCTACATAGTTTAAAGAAATTGAAGAGTGAGTACTTCTTTGTAAAGAAAGAAAAGAAGTTAGAGATGAATTCAAAACAGGTATAAAAAATTCTCTTAGTATACAAAACTTGCTTGAAAGAATTTCTTTAGACAAAAAGAAGCATAAGTAGGTTGTATATGAAGACAGCTCTAGCAAAAGCAGAAGGATTAGTAGAGTGCAAAAAAAAAAAGAAGATAGTATTTTAATAGAGTACTAGAAAAATAAAGAGAACACAAAGAAACAAGAAGAAATAAAGAAATATAAAAGCTGTTTTAGCAACAAAGAAAAAGTATATAAAGAGTGTAAGAGTTGACAACCAAAAAGAAAGGTTTTAGAAGTAATCTCAAAAAACTATATAAACAGAGAAATAGCAACAATAGATTTTTCACTAAAATCAGTAGCTATAAGTAGTGACTACTTAGAAGCTAAAAGAATGAAATAGTTTTTTATAGGAATAAAAGTAGTCAAGGAACGTGAACTTAAAATAATAAAGAAGCAAAATTTTAATACAAACCTAGCAATAATATTTAAAGAAAAAGCATAAGAGATGATTTCAAGAGAAAAGAAGGAAGTAGATTTTTATATAGATGGCTCTCTAGGTAAAGAGGAAGATAGTAAAAGCATGGAAGTAGAATGGATAGGAATAGATCAGATAGAAAATAGTATAGTTAGTATAGGAAATTTAAAAGTTGTTAACTAGCTGATATCAACCAAAGCTAAGCTAGTAGAAATTTGAATAGTATTACTGTTAGTACAATATGATACAAGAGTTAGAGTTCTCACAGATAGTGACTTAGCTATAGAAGGTATAACCAAAACTTGCAAGACTGAGCAATACAGCAAATAGATCAGAATAGATAATAGAATTATCTTAAACAAGATTGCATTGCTTATTAAGCAAAAAGATATTAAATTAGAGCTCAAGAAAGTCAAAAGCCATGCTGATAACAAATAGAACAATAAGGCAGACTAATTAGCAAAAGAAGGCAAAAAATCAGAGTTTTTGCTAAATCTAGACACAGTCAAAAATGAAAGCTTTAGCTATGATATAGCATAGAGATCAAATATAATTGAGAGCTTAGTTAAGCAATTTATAACCAAACTAACAAAAAGATATAATGATACAGAGTAGGTGTATCAAAGAAAAGATAATATAACAGAGATTTCAAAGTATAATTAGAAAAGGCTATAGCAAAGAATCAAAAAGCAAAGAGAAATAAATTGCCTCTTATTAAAAGATAGCAAAAGTCTTATCATACAGATTAAATACTTAATAAATAGCTTTCTAATACTTAGTGAACTCAAAAAATGAAGACTATCTTTATACAAAAGTGACTATTGTATTCTGTGTAAAGAAGAAATCCTAGAAGACTTCAAACACTCAATTTAATGCATAGTGCTACAAGATTCCTAAAAAGAAATCAAAAATGCAATAATAGAAAGCATTTACAAGCTCCTTTTTGAGAAAAGTAATATTTCTGATCTGCTATTAAAAATCAGAACAACTATTTTCCTAGTGGATAAAAAAAGTTGATTTCAAAGAAAGAAAGAACTAGTAATCAGACTAGAAGAAAGGAAAATAGCTGAAGATATTAGAATACTAGTACAGAAAAAAAATATTATGAGAATTTGAATAGATAGTATTTTTTTTATTTTTTAAAAAAGTTTTACAGAAATTATATAGAATTAGGAAATTTTAAAAAAAAGATGAAGTCACTTATAGAAATAGTATTTAGAGAAATAAACTAAGAAGAGAAGAAATTGTAAGTATATAGAACAGAGCAAAAGTAATAAGATTAGTTAAAGTAGTAACAAAAGAGTATAGCAAAGAAATAATAGCAGAAGAAAGTGATGCAGTAATAGTGCTAGAAGATCATATAGATAAAATGATTGCTAAGATTTTAGAAGTAGAAAGCAATATAGTAATAGTAGTAAGAGAATAGAGAAAAGTAATAGAAAGAGTAGTAATAACAGAAAGAATAGATAGAGTCAAAATAGTATTAGGGCAAGAAACTCATGATACAACAACAAAAAAAGATGAATTTATAGTGTAGAAGAGTAAGAATAAATAAGATATAGAAATAATAAATCAAACAAATTTTCTAAAAATAGTTAATAGCATAGAAAAGGAACAGGTTTTGCTAGAAAAGCAACTTCTAAAGAGTGAAAGAAGCAAAGAAAACTATAACCTAATAGAAGATATTAAAGAAATCCAAAATAAGGAAATCTTTAAATCAAATCTAAACTACTACTTGGATACTATAGAAGAATCTGAAAAGAATCTGTTATTAGCTGAGTTTAACTTCTCTCTTGAGAAAAGCATCTGAGCACTAAGTAAAAATAGGTGTAAAGGAAAAAAGATTATTAAAGCAAAGGTAGCAGCTATAAAAGTAATCAAAAATAATGTAAGCTATAGAGAAAAGTCATTAAGATAGTTAATTAGAAGAAATATATACTTCAAAGAAATATCAGAAAAATTTAAGCAAAGTAATTTATAGTATAATCTAATTTTTAACTATGAAAAAGACTACGAGAAGGCTAAGAAAAAACTAAAGAGTAAAAAAGAAGAATATAAGCAAGCTAAACTAATTCGTGAAGACAGCATAGAAGAAAACAAGATTACTCAATCTCTAAAAAGCCAAGAGATAGAAATTGCTACCTCAGATATAAGGAAAAAAAGAAAAGAACAAGCAAAATTAGAGCTAGAAGAAGTTTTAACAAGAAGAAAAAAAAAATCATATATACCTTGAGTCAACAAGAATATAAAAATAAGAAAAGTATCAAAGTCTAGCAAGATATTACCAATGTAAATAAAAACAGAGAGAAAAACAAGATAATAGTTTGGAACTTGCTATACTAGGCAAAAAGATCTCAAGTTTTTAAGATAGTACAGTTCATAAGAAGAGTAAAAAATATAGAGATAATCAAAAGTACATATGATAAAACAAGAGTAGAGATTGAGTTTAAAATTAGCACTTTTGATGAAAGAAAAAGAATAAAATCTAGTATTTGCTTTTGCAAACCAGATATTAGTAAGGGTAATAGCAGATACTAACAATTTTGAATTACTTCATACAAGAAACTATTTTAGCAAAAGACTATTAGATTTACCAGAAAATACAATTGAAGTACTATTCTGGAGACAAGTTAAAAACTTTGATACTAAAGCACTCTATATTTTTCAAAATACTAACAACAATAATATAAGCAGTTCAATAATATATTTTGAGAATCAAGAAGATATGATAAATTTCTTTAAGTTTTCAATGTATTATTATAATAATAAACTAAGATAGGCAAACACAAGAGAACAAGAAGCAAAAGTCTTTAAAAACCAAAGAGATAAAGATTATAGAGAATATGAAGCATCTAAAAAAAGAAATGAAAAGAGCCTAGGAAAGAGAAAAAAGGTTAAGCAAGAACAAGAAGGTGAATGTTTAAAATATGTTTAAGAAAGAGTATGAAAAGGGAAAAACTACTAGCAAGAAGCTTTGATTAGTTTAGCTTTAAATAAGTATAAAGAAAATTGAAATACATATAGAAAAGCTCAGATCTCATTAAGCAATAGTGAGGTAGAAAAGTTTAAAATAGAAAGGAAAAATAGTTTTCAAAAGAAAATAAGAAGTAATGAAGAAGAAAAATTGATTAGACAAAGCTATTATAGGAATTACAATAGATTTTTAAAACAGATAGCTTAAGTAGTGTAAAATTTAGAAGAGAAAATTAGAGATTTAGAAGTAAAATATTCAAATCGCTTCTAATTTTTATACTAGTTGAATTAAAGAAAGTCTTACTTATACAAGAAGAAAAACTTATACAGCAAAATAAAGCAAAACAAGAAACAAACTATATAGAAATAAGCTCTAGAATGAACAAAAAAGTATAAATATACAAGAGGTTAAAAAAAATATCAAAATAGTAGCCTATAATATAAATAGATTAAAAGATAACAGACATAAGCTAGAAATACTAATAGACAAACTTGAGGAGAAAAATTATGATATGATAGGTATTATAGAAATAAACATTTCAAAAAAAGAGAGCTATTTTATAACTAGATATTGAGAAAATATAGATAGCTTTTGGTCTAATACAGAAAAAGGTAAAAGTAAGAGCTCAGGAATAGGTATAATATTAAGTAAGAAATAGTTAAATCATATAGAGCAGATTAGAAAATATAGTAGCTACTTGTTAGAGTTATACTTTTTCTTTAAGTAATTAGAACTAGTTGTCTTTATAGTTTATATAGTGCCAAATAGTCAACTAAGGAGAAAAGAAGTGCAGAGAATAATAATGAAAGAAATAGCTTAAAAAAAACCAAATATGTACTTTTCATAATAAGTAACTTTAACTATATTATATAGCCAAGTATCGATAGAAGTAGTAAAACAA
Source organism: Scutellospora calospora (assembly GCA_910592325.1). NCBI lineage: Eukaryota > Fungi > Glomeromycota > Glomeromycetes > Diversisporales > Gigasporaceae > Scutellospora > Scutellospora calospora. The sequence continues at coordinate 15,076 of CAJVPM010000177.1, read as the reverse complement.
ATAACAACTACAAAAGACTACTATTATATAGCTAGATAGCAAAACAGAACTTTATTGATATATTCAGAGAATTACACCTGAGTAAAAGAGAATTCCTATAGAGTAATAGAAAAGATAGAACAAGAATCAACTAGATCTGAATCTCAGAAGATCTAATCTTTAGTCTTAAAGAAGCTCTAATCAAAGAAATAACTTTAGAGACAGGTAGTGACTATAGACTAGTAGTAGCAAAATTATACTAGATTATCTAAACTTTAGAGATAACTTAGCACAGATCAAAAGAAAAAGTATCAAAAGAATAATCTTCTTATATGATAAAGCAACAAAAGAAAACTGGAATAACTATAAAAACAAGCTATAGTACCTACTAAAGAAGAAACTAAATAAAAAGTTATGAGTAAAAAAACAACTTGAAGAGACCTTTGAAGAATCTATAGATAGTATAGATTTGAACAAAGAGTAAGACACTATAAGTAGTAGTATTAAACAAGTAGCAAAAGATAAAATTCTCTGTAAAAAAGTGCTAAACTCAGGCTGCAACAAAGCTTCAAAAAAGATTCACTCAGAATTGCAAAATACAATAAATACTATAAGAAAGTTAATATAAAAAAAAAATAAGAATAAGCAGAACAGAAGATGAGCAACTAGCAATTGAGCAAAAGCTAGAAGAGATAAATAAGAAAACAGAGTCTAATATAATAATAATAGGAACTCTTTGGTGTGAGCAGCTGAGAGATGAACTCTTCAGATAGTAGTCAATTCTAAAAAGCAAATTAGTAGCAGAAAACAGTATAGCAAGCAGACTAGAAATAAATGAATTTATAGACTGAAGGTGTGAGATAATAAAAGATAACTAAAGAAGAAAGATTAATAGTCTGTTAGAAAAGCCTTTTAAAAAAGTAGTAATTAACAAACTACTTATAGATAAGAAAGAAGTTGAAGAACTTTTTAATAAACCAAAAGAAGTTCTTAAAAAAATAGCTAACTATTTCCAAAAGTAGTTCAAAAAAAGAAGTTTTCAACAAGAAAATTTATCAAATAGTTAGAAAGAAATTTATAAGCTAATACTAAGAATCAAAGAAAGTTACTATAAAGAATTAAACAATGCTGTAACAGAAAAGGAATAGACTACAATGCTTTATAAACTCAAAACAATACAGCTCTAGATATATTAGATATTGAATATATTCTAATTAAACAAGTAAGCTTAGAAATACAAATAGCTTTCAGAAACTTTGCTAGCTTATGTATAAAAACAGGCAAAATCTCTTTCAAGTAGAAAATTGGTCAGATGTACCCTATACCTAAAGACGTAGACTAGTAGTTCAATTTGAGTAATATAAGACTAATAAATTTTAGAAACTTTTAGAAAGTGTGTTACTAAAGTCTATATGACTAGACTAGAAAAAATAATAAAGAAGAACAATATACTTGAATAACTAAACTTTGCAAGATTAATAAGAAGCTCAACAGAAAATCCAATTCATATCTTGAATATGATATTAAAAGAAGTGAGAGAAAAAAATAAAGAGCTTTGGATAATGCTACAAGATATGAAAAAAGCATTCGATTCTGTAAGTCTGAAATTCTTGAAACTAGCACTCCAGAGAATAAAGCTACCAAAGATAGGACAAAGTTTTATACTAAATTTGTTTGACAAAAGACAAACTAGAATAATTACTGCATTAGGCCTTATTGATCTAATAACAGCAGGAGATGGTATAGAGCAAGGAGAAGTAATCTCGCCTTTAATTTGGAAGATTTTCTAAGACTCTTTGCTAACAAGAGTAAAGAATGATACTTTACTTAGATATAAAATAGAAGTTTCCTGAAAAGAAAATCTTAGAAAAAAGGAAAAAATAATGCAAAAAATAAAGCAAGCAGTAGTAGCTTTTGCAGATGATACAATATAGATAGCGAGTTCAAAAGAGTAGCTTGAAAAAACAATTCAAATTGCAGAAGATTTTTTCAAGATTAACAATATTCAGATCAATTTATCTAAGTTAAAACTTATTACAATAAATGCTAAGGTCAGTATAGATAAATAGAGAAATAGTAATAATAGATTTCTTACTAAAATCAGTAGCTATAAGTAGTGACTACTGAGAAGCTGAAAAAATGGAATAGTTTTTTATAGGACTAAAGGTAGTCAAGAGATGTGAGCTTGAAATAATAAAGAAGCAAAATTTTAATTCAAACCTAGCAGTAATATTCAAGGAAAAAGTACAAAAGATAATTTTGAGAGGAAAGAAAAAAGTAAATTTTTATATAGATAGCTCTCTAGGTAAAAAGAAAAATAGTAAAAGTATGGGAGTAGGATAAGTAGGAATAGATCAGATAGAAAATAGTATAGTTAGTATAGGAAATTTAAAAGTTGTTAACTAGCTGATATCAACTAAAGCTAAGCTAGTAGAAATTTGAGTAGTATTACTGTTAGTGCAATGTGATATAAGAGTTAGAGTTCTCACAGATAGTAACCTAGCTATAGAAGATATAACCAAAGCTTGCAAGACTGAGCAATACAGCAAATAGATCAGAATAGACAATAGAATTATCTTAAACAAGATCACATTGCTTATTAAGCAAAAAAGTATTAAATTAGAGCTCAAGAAAGTCAAAAGCCATACTGATAACAAATGGAATAATAAGGCAGACTGATTAGCAAAAGAAGACAGAAAATCAGAGTTTTTGCTAAATCTAGACACAGTCAAAAATAAAAGCTTTAGTTATGATATAGTATAGAGATCAAGCAGAATTGAGAGCTCAGTCAAGCAATTTATAACTAAACTAACAAAAAGATATAATGATACAAAGTGGGTATATTAAAGAAAAGGTAATATAACAGAGATTTCAAAGTATAATTAAAAAAGGCTATAGCAAAGAATTAAAAAGCAAAGAGGAATAAATTGCCTCTTACTAAAAGATAGCAAAAGTCTTATCATGCAGATTAAATGCTTAATGAATAGCCTTCTAATGCTTAGTAAACTCAAAAAATGAAAACTATCTTTATATAAAAGTGACTATTGTATCCTGTGCAAAGAAGAAATTCCAGAAGATTTCAAACACCTAATCTAATATACAGTGCTACAAGATTCTTAGAAAGAAATCAAAAATACAGTAATAGAAGATATCTACAAGCTCCTTTCTAAGGAAAGTAATATTTCTGATATATTATTAAAAATCAGAATAACTATTTTCTTAGAAGATAAAGAAAGTCAATTCCAAAGAAGGAAAGAGCTAGTAATCAGACTTAAAAAAAGAAAAATAGCTGAAGACATCAGAATATTAGCATAGAAAAAAAATATTATGAGAATTTGAATAGACAGCATTTTCTTTATCTTTTAAAAAAGTTTTGCAGAGATTATATGGAATTGGTAATGTGAAAAGGTAATTCTGTGAGAAAAAAATGAAGAGATAACAACTAAGCTAAAAAGAAGTGAAGTGAAAGAAAAGAAATCAAGAGTAAGAACTCAAGCAGATAAGGAAAAAAAAGTATTGCTCACAAAAAGAAAAAAAGAAAGAGGTTAAAAAAAGGAGTAGATAATAGATACAGTAGAAAAGATCATTAAAAAAGAAATTAAGGAAGGAGAAGTATGTTGGTAGAGTTTTCTTTGATATAGTTAGACAAATTGTTCTAGCTAGTAAGCTAGTATAATAGGTCATATCTGAGTACTTTAGTAGCAGCTAGATGATATCAAACTTAAGAAGTTAAGTAGATTATCAAATCATATAACTTGGCTAAAGCTGTAGTTAGCAACTTAATAAAGTTTATAACATGACTGTTAAAAGAAAAAAAAATTAGCTTAAAATCAGTAACTAATTTTAGGTTAAATAATTAATTTTAAAATTTAACCTAGTATTAAACTCTAAATTTAGGTTGAATTTTATAACTATTTGATCTAAAATCAATTTTTAAAATTTAGAAGTTGATTTTAGATCAAATAGTTATAAAATTTAATCTAAATTTGAAGTCTAATTTTAGATTAAATTTTAAAAATAATTATTCAATTTAAAATCAGTTACTAATTTTAAACTAATTAATATTTTTTATATTAAATATAGGTTGAATATAAGTTAATTTTTTTTGCTAATTTATTATGAATTTAACAAAAATTTAACTTTTATAAACTCTTTAAAAATCATAAAAAAAGTAAATTATATAGAACAAATAAGCATAAAAAGAATTATATAAATTAATTATCTTAAAAGAAATAGTTAATATAAAATATCTTTTAATAGCATATAATACTAATATATTTTTCTAATTAGATATTTGTAATTATTGTTATCAAAATTTTAGAGATGATGAAATACTGATCTACAAGTATAGACACCATTTCCAATACTATCAAAAAATGGAATTTAGTTGTCATTATTGTAAAGAATATTATAAGTATAAAATATATAATAATATAAAATTTTTAGTAAATAGACTAGAAAAAAGACCAAATATCTTAAATGAAAAAGAAAAAAAAGATATAAATATTAGCAAGGAAGCTCAAGAAGAGGATTAGGGTCATTTGACTACAAAAGAAATAGAATTAGATAGAATTCAAAAAGTACATACAGTCCTTTTAAATGAACTAAATCATGTTAGAACTTGGTAATAAATCTAAACAAAATAAATTTACTAACTTAAAAAGTAAATACTTATACTATGCAATTACCGACTTTTGGTTGTCTCTTTGTCTGACTTAGGTCTAAACGCTATATATTAAGCCAACGAAGTTATGTATTAGTATTGGTGAAAGTTCGTTAAACTTCTATTCTCATACTATAAATACTTAAAGCCTAACAACTTTTTACCTTCTTATTTAGAATCCTTATCCATTGGATCCGACTGGATGACATTTCATAAAACGACGAAGTAACGCGCAAATTGTATATACGTATCAATATTTTTTAATTTTCTTACTGATACGTAAAAAATTTTTTTTAGATAATGTATTGAAAATTACAGTTGATTCATATAAATGTCGATCATTTTTTTTAACCAATAAAATCAATGTTTACCAATGCTATTTTCCGACTGATTGACTAAAGCGCTGGAGAATGCTGTCAGTAAAACATAACTAAAAATGAATAAGCTCAAAATAATTTACTTTTTTTTGTCATAGTTCGAAACCCAAACCTATAATGAAACTCAGCATGCTCGAATTTGAGTTCGAAGTCAACCTTTCGAGCAAAATCTGATTTCTTAATCAAATAAAATATTGACTTTTTTAATCAAAGCTAATTTATGACGTTTTACATGACTTTTTTTTAAAAAATTAAGACCTTTATTATTTATATCAGAATGGAATTATGATAGATTGTGTAATATAATTCTAAAATATACCAGAGTTAAAGAATTCCAATTCAACTTATAATAAAATTAAGTGGATTCTAAATTAGTTTATCGAGTATACTGTTTTGGAATTTAAGTCGCTTTTAAGATCACGAATAGAAACATTTTTTTTTTCAATAACAATCTTTTGTATTCACAACAATCATTACGGCGCATTTGCGGAAGCATCAATTTGGTACCAAATCTAAACATTCGGACACCAAATCTAATCATTCGGGTCCCTAATGACCGTTTGTTTACACACGTGATCTATAGTAACTATTAAATCCATCTTCATTTTATAGTAACATTACATCTTCCCACTATTAAACCCATCTTCATTTTATAATAACATTACGTCTAACTAATCTTCATTTTATAATAACATTTCGTCTAACCCATCTTCATTTTATAATAACATTACGTCTAACCCATCTTCATTTTTAGTGACGCACTTTATTTGACAATAATTATCTAAAAAAAAAAAAACATGAACATTAATAATTCCAATAACATATGGTCAATTGAAATTGACCCACTATCAATAACTTTAACTATCATTTAGTCGATAATAATACGAATTTAGAAATAATTGGATGGAGCTGAATGGAACGAAGTGAAAGCCTTAAAGCCTTACTCTATGAAATTTCACAATGTCCGGCTCCCGGTTCACTGATCCTATTTAGGTTCGGCTTGAGCCTAAATTAGGCTCAATGTTTGGATACTGAAAGCTTAGTTTAAAATATAAAGATCATAATTTAAAACTTAATAAAAATATAGTAAATAAAAAAGTTAATCTTAAGTTAAAATATACAAATAACTATCGTTAACTTTTGATTATCGAAATTATACTTCAACGACTAATTTCATTATATTCGAGCATAATAATACATTAAGAAAGTAAACTATTTTGTATAATTTTATGATTAATAAGCATTCAAAAAACAGTTACTTTCTTGATAAAATAGTTTAATATTAAATCAAAAAAATATATCAACAACTATTTATAGATATTATCATAAATAAAAAATTAGGATCAAAATTAAATCAAAAATTAAACCAAAACTTGATCATTGTATCGTAAAAATTAAACCAATTCTTATTAAAATTCGCCATATTAAAGTTCTCCAATTTTTAAAATGCAAGAACACAAAAAGAACTTATACACCTGAGCAAATGGCCATATAAAAGAAAACCAATAAATTTAATGATCTAAGAACAACGGTTAGCTTATAGAGAAAATGAATCACAAAAAAAATCAATTAACGGCAAAAAGACTAATATTAAAGAGTACGCGACGAACATACAAATAAAGAAATCAAAATAACTAGGAAGGACACCACTCTCACTGTCTACAGTAATACTGCTTGAAATGGATTATCTATATTGAACCATAAAGTATTACCTATTTAATAACATTTGGAAGGGAAAATCAGGAACTTGCTCTCGCATGCAGTTTCCCTTATGTCTTGCCTGGGAAATTACAATTCATAAGTCAAAGGGTTTGACATTACCGTAGGATATAATAAATCTTGGAAATAAGGAATTTCAATAGGCTTTACATTTGTAGGCGTATCAAGAATTCGTTTTTTAATATTGCATTTTCTTTGATGGGTTTACAAAAACTAGGGCAAAATGCACGTTTACAATAAAGATTAATGAAGGAACGATAATTACTTTCATTATAAAATTTAAAAATTTTAAATTTATTTCTAAAATATAAGACCTAATAATTAGTTAAGTTGCTTTTAATTTAAGTAGCTTTTAAATTCGTATTGACTCGGACTACATTTCAGATTTAGAGTTTCAAACTATGTATACTTGCCGTAGAAACTAGGTATAGTTTTGCCGAAAGTATTTCAGTTGAAATAAAGCCACAAGCCGTAATTTATGCCGCAAACTCAAAAACCAAGCCAAAATCTATAATGAATGCCATACATGTAACCTAAATTAAAAGCTGCAATTTAAATATTTAGAAGCTATACGTGTAGAAACTAATTGCGGCTTGATAGAAATAAAATGAGTATATTAGAAGCATTATATCTTTATGTAAGTACATATAATTACGGCATTGGCTATTAGTTTGGGCATAAATTTCGGTTTTAGAATTAGTTTAGGCATAAATTTTAATTCTAGGCAATGCCGCAAGCCAAAATATAAAAACTTTGACAAATAGTTTCTACGGCATGTTTAAACCTAGGTGAATTCTAAATTTAAAATATTTCCATTCCGACGTACGACTTTTTTTTATCATATTAAAAGGACATTAATCAAGAATACCGTAAATTTTTTCACGTCTTCAATATTTCCTTAATCCCGAGGCTTCCTCCTATCAAAAATTTTTCGCACTATTGTATTGTACTGTACAAGATACGTACATAGTGTATATTCCTATAATGAAATATGAACTATAAAATTTCTACCAGAAAATATTTGCTTGTTCCTGTAATTGTATTATTATAAGCTAAAGCTTTTCCATAATGAAATTGGAGAAATGTATAATTGTGAAATGTTACACAATTATTACAAAGTACGTATTTTGTGTAGCTCATTTTCGTTAAAGCGTAAACTTTGCACTCCTGGTAAAGTATTTGTCAAAAAAAATGAGTCTTTGGATAGATAAGTATCGTCCTACAACGCTCGAAAACCTGACATACAATCCAGGATTGTCGCGAAAGATTAAAAACTTGGTATGTATAAAACTGAATTTACTCATATAAAGTCGAAACATTACAACACTTCGTTAAGAATTTATTTCGTTTGCGAGACGCGTAATTATTATTAAATGACTTTTTTTATGAATATCTTTTTGTTTAAGGTGGACTCGGACTTTCCTCATTTACTTATATACGGTCCTTCGGGTGCGGGCAAAAAAACGCGTATCTTGTGTATTTTGAAGGAATTATTTGGAGACGGCGCTGAAAAGGTTTCGTAATAGCTATCATGTCATATTTTCCTTTTGTTATCATATTTTTTAATTCATTCTACTTTGTATTATGATTTTTTTTTAATTAGATCAAAATTGATCAACGATCTTTTGAAAATCAAAAGAAAAAATTGGAAATAAATATCATATCGAGCAAATATCATATTGAATTAACTCCCAGGTAATGACTATTAACTTCTAGACTTTTCTCTTGAGTCACGTCTGCTATAAATTAAATAATAAACTTATAGTCATTATTCACATCTAATAGCGACGTCGGTACTTCTGATAAAATAGTTTTTCAGGAATTATTAACGGAAATTGCACAAACTCAACAAATAGATGCGGATGCTAAACAAAGATTCAAAGGTAAATAAAATTTACGATCCAACAGTCGTAATAAATGATCTTAACAGTTATATTCTCTTTTATCATAGTTGTTGTAATAAATGAAGCTGATGAAATCACGCGTGATGCTCAAGCTGCACTTCGACGCACAATGGAGAAATATATGTCAAATTTAAGAATTATTCTTTGTTGTAATTCTACAAGCAGGATTATTGAACCGATTCGCAGTAGATGCATGCTTATAAGAGTACCATTGCCTTCAAGTGATGAGGTAGGTCTTTATATGGATGCAATATGTAGTTATTAATGTTTAATAATTAAAATTTCTTCTGTAACTAGATTTCTACATCCCTTCAACATATTGCATCTAATGAGGGTATACATTTAAGTAAGACTTTGGCCGATAATATCATTAGACAATCCCAAAGGAATCCAAGAAAGGCTATTTTGACTTTCGAGGTTATGGCAACTCAAAAGTATGCAATGTTTTCTTTGTTTTGATTGATTGATTGATTGATCAACTAATACTTTATTATCTTGTGATTTTAGCAAAAATTTGAATAATAATACTGAAATTCCCAAAATTGATTGGGAACAAGTAATCGACGAAATAGTTAATAAAATTGTGAAGTCGCAGGCAGTCGAAACGTAATATTATATTCTACAATACTACATTTAATCCTTGATGATGTAGTAATTAATTCAACTAAAATAATAACTGTTTAAATAGCTTAAATACAATTAGACAGAAGATCTATGAACTTCAGAGTCATTGTGTTCCACCATCGCTCGTTTTAAAGGTGAGATTATTGTTTTTTTTTTTACCATATATGTATAATAATCTTTAATAACTATAAATTGTTGTTTGTTTAGAAAATAGCTCTGAATCTTTTTACGGATAAACGTGTTTCTTCTAATGCCAAACTAACCATAATTAATAGCGCAACATACTTCGTATGTGATTTTAGCCCATGTATTTCATATTTAATGTATTTAATTAATTAGTTACATAAAAAAAATGTAGGATCATCGCCTTCGAACTGGAAGAAATTCGATATTTCATCTTGAAGCCTTTGTGTCCTCCGCAATGAGTGCCATTCTAAGGTTTGTTTTCATTTTAGGTTATACAGTACAAAGTTAATTTTTTGATTCTCGTAACATAAAATTAACTTGGGATAACCTTAAAATAACAATTATATTGATATCATTTTATAACTAATGTACTTTTTTTTATTTGTAGCTCTAAATTTCCGTGCTAATTGGAATCTTGAACTCAATGGACTTTCAGATTTTTCCAGTTTAAAAATTTCATGAATAAATAGTTAATAAATATTATCCAAATTAAAATGGGCAATACAATAAAGATATATGAATTTATAAATACAGAGTGACCTTCTTAAACACACCATTCATAAATTCACTAACTCCGTAAATCAACTTTCAAACTCTGGCCCAAATATATATTTACCTCTTTAAATGCAATTTTTATTCTTTAAATATATATTGCCAAAAATTTGGTCTGAACAGATGTATCAAGTGTTGTACGTTTTGGCATGTCCAAAGTGTCCAAACTGTCCATAGCCTTAAATTTTTAGTAATTGCAAGTAATAAAATTAATTTGGTGGAGCAAAAGTGATAGCAAAGATCTTTATAAAAATGTCATTTTAACTGATCTGCTCTTAAGACAAAAATGGATTTTGTTAATTGGCAGTTTTCTGGCATTCAGTTGTTTATGCATAATTTTTGAATAAAAGTACTTAAGTCACCATTGCAATATTTTTATACACGGAATTACGCCAACTATAGAAAACTAATTTCGATAGATGTATTGTAGTTATCGTTCATTACTTTGTCGTCGCATAATAAAGTACGATTTTTTTAAAAAAATTTATAAAATTAAAAAAAAAAGACTTTTATTAGTAAAAACAGTTAACTTTAGAATAATAACAATTCTTTTGCTATAATTTAATTATTATCAACATAATAACTAAATATTAGCACGCTCCGAAAAATTGAATAAATAGGGCATATAAATTATAAATAATAGGAGTACCTACTGTTTTAGCTAATATACTGTATATGAATCAAATTGTATAAATAATTATATATAGCTAACTAAATAACGGTAAGCAAATGTTGAAATAAAATTAACATTTAGATTTTAATATGTTTTAATTTGAATTGAAATTAACATCGCTTTTATTGAAAAGGAACTGAGTTTTGAACCTTACGGTCTTATTAAGAGATTCGTATTTTTAGCGGTCTTCCTGACTAACGATGGTAACTTAATTAATTACAATAAATAAAAAATAAATTATTTATGATAATTGCTAAAATTGAAAGATACCATAATTAAATAAATTCTAAAATATGTAAAGCTAGAATGACCTAATAAAAAAGTTTAATTAACTTTGTTAAAAAGTTTAACTAACTTTGTTATTGTTGTAATAAATCTTTGAATTTGAATAAAGACGTTTGAAATCGAATATAATAAATCTATCTTAAACTTGTTTTTAACATGATCGAAGAGATAAATTTATATTCAAATGCATCATTGTTAAGATATTAATAATTTTTAGCTCTAATTATTCAAAAATTAAAATACAGTTTAGGCCCTTTCTATTGCAAAAGGCCTCATATAAACAATTGTTTGTTTACATAGAATTTTATATAGACAGCGAAGCGTTTTTTAAAGATATATCACTATCTACCAGGCCGATTTGAGTCTTTAAACTACCATTAGATGCGTCTCGAAGAGCTCTACAATTTTACTTAGAACACCAAATGTAGTTAACCTAGTACGAAAAAAGTTTTAAATGTAAGCACACTGCATTTGCACCTATATGATTTACATATAGGATCAGCGTCATGTTACACTCTTCAGATGACTGGTGTAATTATCTAAAATCATTTCGAGGTCTAAACATATATTTTTTCACAGAGTTACGCTGATTAGCTAAAATTTTTCATTGATGGATTATAAAAAATAGTTGTTCATTTCAAAAACATAACTAGCGCAGACAAATTATTAACTTATTGCTTATCATTATTTTAAAAACTTTTGCTATTGAAACGAGGCTGTTTGGTCACCGGGACCAAACTGATCTTTAATTGTACAGCAACCTGGACGACCATATCGAAAGAGGCAGTTAGATTTGGCAGGTGGATGTTCCAAAGCTTAGGTCGCCTTTCCTACTACTAAAGAACAGGTCAATTATCACTTCGGGGGGGGGGGAGTAATCATGGATTAATCGATGGCTTCGCAAAGATAACTCTACTATGCCACTTAGTAGAGTATCGGAGGTAGGACATTTAAAGAAAGTATAGGTTAGGTAGTAGGATTTATTTAATAAAGAGCTCAGTTTATTAAAGCAAACCATCAAGAGCTATCCTTTATTACGAGCGAATACGCTCTAATTATATACAGTTTACATCAATATGTTTTACATAACTCTTTTGCTACTTATAATACTTAAACGTACTTTAATACTTTAATGCCCTAAATGTCCTAAAACTACTAAAACCCATTAATTCCTTATACCTCCTTTCGCTCCCATTACTATTAAAACTCCTATACCTCTTTTATCTCTTTAAGGAGTTTTAGCTCTTTTATCCCCGGAAACCCCATTAAAGGCTAGAGATCTGCATACCCGTATGCAGATACTACAGCACATTAGCCTCCGACCCTCACGTGTCTCCGGAGTAACTTTCACACTATGAATAAAAAAGGTAGCAAGCTGAATTTCTTGATTAGTCTTGCTGTAGCAACATATGAAATTGGTGAAGTCTGGAAAAAGATGAAACAGAAATTAGAATTGTTTGCATGTGTTTTTATCTTTCTGTTTTTGATTACAACCTTGTAAAAATAATTTTTTAATTGTAACGATAAAAAAGATAATAATAAAGTATTTGCACAACTATCAATCGAAATCAGCATTTCAATTATTACAACACTTGAATATAAATACATACAATCACAAGTTAGAATTGATCATTAACAAAGATCTATTTAAATTTTATAATGATAACGGTTGTGCACCATTATCATTATTATCAATTACTGATTCATAGAATATTCAGCCAGCAATTTTGCGGGTCACCTTATCAACACCATCGGAGCTAATTCCAATATAAGTCTTGGGTCCACTCATAACTATAGTTGTCAAAATTAAATTTTCAAAAATCCAAATCCAAAATTGGCTAAATCTTGCCCAAATTGATCCTAAATCCCAAATTGATCCCAAATCCTAAATTAATTCCAAATCCCAAATTAATTCCAAATTCAATGTCCATGATATTTTAACTTTACTCTATTAATGTTAAATTTCTCTAGTATAATATCATTTACGTATTCATTATACTAGGGAGTGGGTATTACCCGAGTTGAGTTTAAGCAACCCGAGTAGATGTGAGTGGCTAACCCGTGGGCTTAGTGATAGGAACTAAGTCGGATATGCCCAGGTCAATTGGGTTATCTGATAACCTGAGTGTTTTTTTGAACGGGTCCAATCACTAGGCGTGCCTGTCCCATGACAACACTGTTGAAGAATAAATTATAGCTGATTATACATGTGTGCCTAAATCGCTCTTCTTAATAAAAAATTATTACGGCATTTAGTAAGCCGAAATTAACCTTTCATAGTTGCCGAAATTAATTTTTATATTTGCTGAAATTATTCTGAAATTCTTTGAACTCTTTTCATCAAAATGCGTCATATAGTATAGTTATTTTGAAGGGTTTCATATAAAATATGTAACAACGCCAAAATATTTGCTGAAATACTTTTTTTCAAAAATAATTGATTCTCTGTTTAACATAAAATAATATAGCTCGTAAGAGTGGGGGGAGAGCATAAAAAAAAACACAAATTGGAAAAAACACAGTAATTCTATTGGCTGTAAAAAATGCAAAAATGAACAAAAGCTATACTGCAATTTAATTGGTTAATCTGATGAGATTTTTTATCCAAAATAGAAGGGGGGATTATGTTAAACAGAGAATCAAATTGGTCTGGCCTAATTTATGCACAATACAGCTGATTTAGTTTATTGGACCTTTTTTTTTAATCACATAATAAATTTTGATCAAATTTAATCGATGATTCCTTAAATTATATTACTTTGTCAGACAATTAATTGACATGTACATTACTATAAAGTAGCCTGAAATAAAAAAAATTACATAAGAGAACTAATATCTAAAAGATTACCTACCAACTGATTACTTTTTTTACTTCAGGAAAAAATAAATTTGTAATTAAATAATATCCAACACTAATTAATTAACCTATTTGTTAGGAAATTTTTATAATATGTATTTATCAAATAATAACCCCCCAGATCAGTTAATATCCTTAAAATATTGGATTTGGGATCAATTTGGGAAATTAAGATTTAAATTATAAAGGCCCAAATTAATTTGGGCCAGTCCCAAATCCCAAATTATCCCAAATTTATAATTTTGACACCAACTATACTCATAACTCAATGATCATGCATGTAAATTGCCCGGGACTTATATTGGAAGTAGCTGCGGCGGTCGCCCTGGCTGATTCGAGGGTGCTACTTGAGAACTTTTGTAAAACAGTTTCGCCTAACAACTATATGCAGTATGTGATACAAATTATGCATTTGTTTTACATTAACATTATGAAACGTAGTACATATTTATAACGATGAAAAAAAAACTTAAAAAAAATGAAAGCAGACGAATTATACACACTAGGTTCAAAATATTATCACGGAACTGGGGTCGAGATAAATAAACATGAGGCATTCGTCTATTTTCAAAAAGCCGCTAATATGGGTCACGCTGGCGGAACATTTGAAGTTGGATATTGTTATGGTGAAGGAATCGGAGTTGAAAAAGATGTACATAAGTCATTAATTTATTATCAAAAATCTGCTGATATGGGTCATGATGTTGGAACGTACAATGTTGGTTATTGTTATGAGAAAGGAATCGGTATTGAAAAGGATGAACATAAGGCATTCATTTATTATCAAAAATTTTCTGATATGGGATATGCTCTAGGAACAAATAATGTTGGTTATTGTTATCTAAATGGAATCGGAGTCGAGAAGAATGAACATAAGGCATTCATTTATTATCAAAAATCTGCTGATATGGGTAATGCTCTTGGAACAAATAATGTTGGTCATTGTTATCTAAATGGAATTGGAGTCGAGAAGAATGAACATAAGGCATTCATTTATCATCAAAAATCTGCTGATATGGGTAATGCTCTTGGAACAAATAATGTTGGTTATTGTTATCTAAATGGAATCGGAGTCGAGAAGAATGAACATAAGGCATTCATTTATCATCAAAAATCTGCTGATATGGGTAATGCTCTTGGAACATACAATGTTGGTTATTGTTATGAGAAAGGAATCGGAATTGAAAAGGATGAACATAAGGCATTCATTTATTATCAAAAATTTTCTGATATGGGATATGCTCTAGGAACAAATAA
>CAJVPM010000176.1:0-21844 GCA_910592325.1 Scutellospora calospora | reverse complement strand
ACATAGTTATTCTGAGTGACTAATGTGTTTAGTCTGAATAACTGGTAATATTTTTATTAATTGATAAATTGTTGTAATGATCATTCATATCCTCATATACGTTTAATCGTTTGCCTCTTTCGTAACTGCAAATTACCTTAAATCCTTTTCGAAGCTTAATAGCGATACACATCTTTTACTTAGCACAAACCTGATATCCATATCAATCAACCAATATCCTTAGCTGTAGTAAAAACCGTCACCCAGGATCCTAGAATAGGTAGATTCTGGTTGTGACATTTGGTGGTGACTGTGAGATAAAGTTCTCTGTCATCAAAAAGGAAGAAATGTTAGTAAGTTCCCCATGAGCCAAAGTGTAGGTGTAAGGAACATAGTGTATAAATATGTATAACGCGTTTATTTATCGAAACCAACAACACGACTACCAACATAGTCTGCAACTTAATACATTCCAATTTAGAAGACACTTATTACAAAACTATTCCGATTATTCTTGTATCCTCTGCTTCCCAGTATTAGGACAAGTATCGGAATGGTTTAGCACTTTTTGGAATTGGCTTTCTGAAGAATATCCTATTAACAATTATACTGCAGTTTCTATAGAACTTTTTAGGAGGATAATTCAAAGATTGAATCCTTCGGACGAATATTTTAGAGCAATAATCTTTACCTTCAGATACGAGTCTGAAGTTGATTTCAATATACTAACCCTTCGACTTAGACAAGTATATATCCTAACTGATTACTTTAGATTAGATCCATTTTTAACCTTATATAATCATAGTGAAATGACATCAATTGAAAATTCAGAACATTCAGAAAAAATATCAGATTCAGATTCGGATTATAACATTGATATTTTATTTCAAACACTCACAACTACACTCATTAACTCTAATTCAAACATGGCTACAAACGATGACGTCCTTAACTACCTGAAAAATAATCAAAAAGAAAACACATTATTAAGAATCGACCCCTTTTTTGAAGATGGAACCCAAGACCCGTTAACCTGGTTAGAAAGTTTCGAAAAAGCCATGGCCACTAATAACTGGAATGCTAAAAGAAAAAGAGAAATTCTCCCTGCTTTTCTACATGATAATGCTGATGAATGGCAACAAACATATTTTACTGCCAATGCTGCCACAAACAACCCAGCTAACGATTGGACTGCTACAAATACTGCTTTTAAGAATCAATTTTGCTCTCAATGATGGAAAAATAAATAGTTAAGAGAACTAGATAGTCTTAAACAACAAATAAACGAACCAGTAGACACTTACTATAGTAAATTCAAACGCCTAGTTAAAAGAGTAGATACTGGAGGAGCTCTTCCAGATGCCCAAAAGTTATATTATTTCAAAAAGGGATTAAGAACAGACATACTCCCGATAATTCTGATGCATAATCCAGCAGACCTACTAGCAATTCTGGCTTTAGCCCGAGTACATGAGCAAGGGACTGATTTTGCTACGAATGCAGACCCGATTCACGCAACTAGAACTAAAAACTTAGAAAAGGATATAGAGTTCCTAACTCAGCAAATGCAGCAAATGTCATTAAATTACGCGACAATTGCTTCGGCTTTAACTGCACAAGTACAAACAGGACTGTCCAAGTATAATAATACTTCTAGGCCTAACATATCGTGTTATAACTGTGGAGAAAAAGGACATTATGCTCAGAATTGTTTATCAGAAAGAAGACATACAAGAGAACAAAAGGTACAACTTTACTAATCAAATAACAACTGTCAAAGAGATGTTAGTTATGTAGGAACAGAGGAATATGATGAAGAAACAATATACATCGCTCAAAAATCAAGATCTCAACCGTATACCAAAGATCGAAGAGAAGTTAAGCAAAAACAATCCGAATTTCGCAAAGAACATACACTAAGAAGTAAAGTGCTAAGACCGCAAGCACAAGATATAGATGAATCGATAGAATTAGAAGACAATATACCCGAAATAACTCCTATTGAGACCCCAGTCAGAAAAATTATCAGAAAATGATTACTATCAGTAATTGACAAAATAGAGCCATATAATATATCGGAAGACATACTGAACACAAAAGCACAAATGACACTTGCGCAAGTCCTCCAGTACTCAAATCAAAGGAGAAACTTAGCAAAAATTTTAAGGAGAAAGAAACCACCAATTATCGAAACCAATTAAGTAGAAACAGATGACAATCGGAAAACTGTAGCTATGAGGTGTCATGTCAAGATTAAAGGAACACCTGTTGTCACCATCCTAGACTCCGAAGCCGCAGTAAGTATTATTACTCACCAATTAATGAAGAAACTAGGTCTTACACCTATTCGCGAGTCAAAGAGGGTAGTTGTCACTGCTAATGGCAGAAGATCTAAGGCACTAGGAGTAATAGAGGAGGTTAAAATCGTCCTACAAGACATTGTTATACCAATAAACCTCCAAGTCATAGAATCGAAGGATGAAACTTTACTTTTGGAAACTGATTGGTTTATGAAATCCTGTGCCACCTTAGACTTTAGAAAACATACCCTATATATCCAATACTTAGGAAGACAAGCAACTATTAACACCACTCATACTCGCAAAATTCCTACTCCTTTTGTTAAAGTCAACAAAGAAGATGATGATTAATGGATTAATGAATTAGAAAACGAGAAAGATGAAACTGAGACTTTCTTATCTGATGAATTGGTTAACGACCAGGACGAAGACCTATGTTATAACTCCTGGGAGAACGAAATTAGAATGAATCTTGCAACATACCTAGCAGAGGTTCCAGTGATTAAAGAAGATGACTTAAAACCAGAATTTAATATCGGTCAAGGCCTTACCGATAGTCAACAAGATAACGCTCAAAAATTACTAAAAAGAAATCAAGATATATTTGCTAAAGATATATTCGATGAGGGTCAAACTATGTTGTTAGAGTACACTAACAAAACCAACCATCACATTAATACAGGTAACGCCAAACTGATTAAGCAAAAGCCTTATCGAATATCCATCGATGACCAAGAATTTGTACAAAAAGAAATCAAAAAAATAGAAGAGCGAAAGATAATTCAATCTGTTGAAGGACTCTGGAGTTCACCGATAGGCATAGTTCTAAAGAAAAATAATAAGAAGCATATCTGTATCGACTACTGAAAATTAAATGCTATAACCGAAAAAGATGTATATCTGCTCCCAAATATTAACGAAATACTAGATAGTTTCGGAAAGGCGAAATGGTTTTCAAGTTTAGATTTGGCCAGTGGATATTGGCAAATCGCAATGGCTGAAGAAGATAAAAAAAAATAGCATTCATAACAAAATTCAGCACATATGAATTTAATGTCATGCCATTTGGACTTTGTAATGCCCCTGCTACATTTCAACGTCTAATGGATTCAATACTACGAGAATTCCAGAATAAATTCGTAGTTGTATATTTAGACGACATTATGATTTATTCAAACACATTTGAGGAACACCTAGAACATATACGAAAAGTGTTCGATAAATTAAGAGAAGCTAATTTGAAATTAAATTTGAACAAATGCTCCTTCTCCCGACCGAACATCAAATTTTTAGGTCACGTCATAGGAAGAGATGGTTTACAGCCAGATAAAGATAAAATCAAAAAAATCAAAAATTTCCCCACTCCCACAACTATTCGACAAATTAGAGGATTCTTAGGATTAGCCTCATACTACCGAAAATTCATCAATAAATTTTCGAATATAGCAAAACCTCTAAATCAACTACTAAAAAAGGACGAACCATACGTGTGGACAAACAAACAACAAAAATCTTTTGATACCCTTAAAAACCACCTCATATCAGCACCTATCTTATAGCAACCTGATTTCGAATGAACATTTTATATCCATGCTGATGCATCAACCTCAGGACTAGGAGCAATATTAGCTCAGTTTGACGATCAAAAATGAGAATATGTTATTGCATATGCAAGTAGAAGTTTGAATAAGGCTGAACAAAACTATTCGGTAACTGAATTAGAATGCCTTGCTGCAATATGGGCTATCGAATACTTCTATCTATATATTAGAAGTAAACACTTTTACCTAATCACAGACCATGCTGTCTTGAAATGGTTAAGAACTACTGAATTGAAAGGAAAAAGGGCTCAGTAGATCTTAAGATTGGAACCATACAATTTTACTGTTGTCCACAGACCAGGAAAGACACACCAAAATGCTGATACCTTGTTCCACATGTACGAGAATGACTTATCTACAGAGAAGGAGGTATTTCTAAGCGTGATATCAGGACACCCAATATACATCACTAATGATGAGAACTTCGTGGAATTATATTACTTAGGACTAGATGAACAATCGACCACTAATAATATTGATCATAAAATGATAGATATCGTTAGGAACACCCTAAGATATAATCTACCCCCCCTGAATTACAGAAAGGAATAAAACCCTATAAGAATGTTGAATTCACCTCAGATAGCATTAGACATGATAAAACGTTAAGTATCTGGTACTACATTAAACATATCACTGATAGATTAAATAGAAAGGATAAACAAAAAGGTTAACCCCGAGACTACAAGGGACCCGGAGCCCAATTTTGGTATGACCATAAATTATACTCACCTAGTGATGAATGTTGGAAGTGTCACCTGGACCTAAAATTGTGGATAACAATCAAAACCTACCTGTTAGAAAAAGTCACAAGAAGTTATTGGCCTACACCTAATAGCAAAAATAATACCGAGAGATACGACCCTAATGATGATAATCGGAGTCTCATTGACGACTCCTATTGGGATAATCAAGATATTAGTATACCTAACGGAACCTATCTCCTTAGTGTCTATGACCCAGATGAGAAAATAGATACATTTGGATAGGATAATGATAGTGATTGGAATGAAAACCCGATTAAAGACTATTAACCTATACTAGTGAATATACCATAGTGGTTGCCACCACTTGAGACCCCGTCACAAACTCATTACCAAGAATTTAATAATCTTATCGATAGTTATCTTTGTAATTCCGTATGGTAGAAAGTTGTAAACCCCACCGTCTATATCAACTAATTAATCAAATAACACAAAATTAGTCCACAAAAGACTAAAAACTTTGCAATCCGGTCACTGCTACCGATAAACCAAACCTATATTAATAAAACATGGAATCAACAGAATATAATCAATTGAAACTTTACCTAGAAACTGCCCGATATCCACCTGACATCACTCCCTGTACACAAAGAAGGATAACATCCCAAAGCAAAAATTTTGTTATAAATAATGGACAACTATATCGAAAAGAGGCAAAGAACAATCAGTTATTGAGAGTCATACAAACACATGAAATAGAACCAATATTATATCTATTTCATAACCATCTGACTGGAGTGCACCTAGGAATTGATAAAGTAACTAACAAAATAAGGTCACAATACTACTGGCTACAGATGTACAATCACGTACGAAACTATATAAAGACTTGTGACAATTGTCATAGGAGAGGAAAATATAGAATTCTCGGACCCTTACAACCTATACTAGTAGAGTCTCCTTTCCATCAATTGGGGATTGACTACGTAGGACCTCTACTATTAACAACAAAAGGAAATCGATATATAATTGTAGCGACCAATTATTTAACAAAATGGCCTGAAGCACGAGCCGTACTAACAGTGGATTCAAATCATACAGCAAGTTTTGTCTAAGAAGAAATTATTTGTAGACATGGAGCCCCTACATACTTGTTAACAAATAGAGGAAAACATTTCAATAATATACTTGTAAAAGAACTAACTCAAAAATTTGAAATAAAACACCTTCTTTCTACTCCATATCACCCTCAGACAAATGGATTAGTGGAATGATTTAACTGAACTTTGTGTAAATCGTTAGCAAAACTAGACGATAAAGGAGACCAATGGGATACCTTGATTCCTCCAGTACTATTTGCCTATTGTACTGCCAAACAATCGACCACCAAAATGACACTATTTATATTAACATATGGACGAGAAACCCATTTCCTGATATTTAGACAAGAAGAAATTATCGAAGAAAATATGTTGTCCCAACTCTTCGACATAGTTGAACAGTTACCTAAAAATAGAGAAAAAGCTAAACACAACATAAAAAAAGCCCAAAATAGACAAAGGTTTTATTAGGATAAGAAAAACAAACAAGTGAAGCATGTGTTTAATCAAGGAGATCAAGTGTTGTTATACGACATGATAATAAATAAAAGTTTTTCGGGAAAACTTCTACTAAAATAGAAGGGACCCTATTACATACATCAAAAGGTCACACAAGATGTATACAAGCTCCGCACGATAGACAGACGAATTATAGATACACCAATTAATGTGCTACTATTAAAACGATACCACCAAAGAACTATAAAAGTCTGAATATCGACAAGAAAAACAACTATAACAAAATAAATACACCTATTGAACTCGTTTTGCAAGAACTGAGCTCAATAGACCCAATAGATGTCACGAACGATCCAAAATCTTATAACCCGTCCAATAGCTTTAAACGAAAAATTAGAAAGACTAACCGAAAATTGATACAATCAGCCAGGTATAGGTGACAGAGAAAAAAATCATTAATGTAAGCTTATTATCTTGAAGAACTTTTAGAAGAAGAACCTGATTCACAAATTGAAAATACATGGTACACCTGAAACATCACTACATATTATAAAAGAGTCTCGATAAGGACATATTATCTTTTTAAATTATACAATATAGATGCTATATATCGAACTTCGTTGCTTAGTTTAAGAATGATCGACAGAATAAAAGCTGACTACTATGCTTACCTTATTGGCGATTACTCGTAGAACTCATAAATAAGAAGGAAGGAATGTTATAATCGGAAGTCGTATAAAATCCCGATAAGACATTCGAGTAACAATTGAATTACATATCAATGTTGTATCGATATTCATCCAGTTAACCATATTAATACATGAAGACCGATATATGACACGAATAACGATAGTGCTGGAAGTTGCTGAAGAGTGCTTAAAGATCTAAAAAGTACTATAAGATATATTAGTTATATTAAATATTAAAGATCTGATTATATGTATTAGATATGTTATATCATTTATAATTAACCAATAGAATAGATATAATATAGCCGATAGATGTAATAGTCAACGATATAATCGTTAAAATGTATAAATAACCCCGATATCCCTCTAGAGAATCGACAGTTTTGTTCTGAATAAACTTAAGAATAGTATTATTCGATTATTAAATAAACTCAAAGGACATAGTTATTCTGAGTGACTAATGTGTTTAGTCTGAATAACTGGTAATATTTTTATTAATTGATAAATTGTTGTAACGATCATTCATATCCTCATATATGTTTAATCATTTGCCTCTTTCGTAACTGCAAATCACCTTAAATCCTATTCAACGCTTAACAGCGATACACATCTTTTACTTAGCACAAACCTGATATCCATATCAGTCAACTAATATCCTTAGCTGTAGTAAAAACTGTCACCTAGGATCCTAGAATAGGTAGATTCCAGTTGTGACAGTATTAATGCTGATCAAACTATATCTTAAAGCTAGCCAAAATTAATCTTAGCTCTGCAGTAATTTACCAGAGATTTAGGTAACCTACTGCCGAATTAATAAATTTGAGTGATTTTAGGTAAAATTAGTCAATTTCGGCCCAACCGACTAGGACTCTCCAGTATAGAATTTGATGCAAGAGACACAACATATACTATATATTATCATAAAAACAAAAACTTTCGTTTACTAACTGCATCTTAGCCTTTTATCTTTGTTAGGACCTTGTCTTGTATTAAAATTTCAAGGTTTCTATTTCTCTAGAAGTTTCATATTTTGCTAGAGATTTTATCTTTCGCCTTTTGCCAAGGGTTTTATTTCGTCTTTCGTCAGTGTTTTGTTACCTTTTATCTTTTCTGGGTTTAGGTTTCATCTTTCATCATTTATGCAAAACAGTTTCGTCTAACAACTATAGCTATAGTATGTTGACCAGTATTATTGCTAATGCCAACCTAACTCCAATGAATTCTAACTGGAATTTTTTGGTTGCACAGCTTATTCTATCTATCATTTAACTTAGGCACTTTGGCCTGTATTAATGCAACAATCTTTCAAAATTTTTAATTTTGGCTAAAAATTAATTTTTTTAACTTTTTACTTAGGCCAGACCAAGCAGATTATTCGTTTTGGCCTTCAAAAAATTACGGCCTTCACACTGCATAATCCCTCTCTACTTTTTCAAACTTTGACCAAATATTATACATAAATCTTGAAATTTTATTGGTCAGATTTTTTTGAATATAAAATTTTTTTTAAATTTTTTTTTTCATCCCTCCTATATTAGCTAACCTATGTTATATTAAACAAATAATCTGCTTGGTGTGGCCTTAATAGGTGGCCACGATTCCATTAGTAACATTTTTTTGTAAATTGATGTCAATCAATCACAATTGAGGATCTGTCATGCAAAATTTTTGTGTGCTTCCTAGGTTAAATTCTAAATACTTATTTTTTGTTCAGTTTGATACTTTTTTATTTGAAAAAGGTTTCAAATAAAAATAAAAAAGTATTAAAACGATTAGATGACAATATAACGAAAAATGATTAGATGACAATGTAATGAAAAATAAATATATGTGTGACAATTATGTCAACTCGAACCTTGGGGTCGCCCTGGCAAATTTCAATTAATGAGTGTGGGAAAAGGGAATGTTGAGTAAATAGGATATATTCTCACTATACAGAAAGTCATTTTGCTAATACCTAAATTGCTAATGCCATTTCTCTGTCAAAGCATTTTTCATCTCACTGATTTTACAGGTAGTTTAAAGAACAGTTAACTCAGTGATTTTTCATATAATACTCAGCCTAAATTAGGGTTAGTGTTAAGGTTAGGGTTAGGCTGATTTATTAGTGTAGTAACAAATGACATCATGTAGATCACTGAGTTAACTGTTTCTTGAAATATCCTGATTATATTTTATAGATGAATTAATTCATTGAAAGATTATTTAACAGACTGATTTATCTTATAGACAGTTTAATTTATTTTTTATAAGATTAGAGTTAGGGTTTAGAGTTTGGATTTAGAGGTATTACCCTATTGGGTACAGTATAGTCTTGGGTATTAGATACGGTACAGTGTATTATTGATATACTTATTCATACATTATCTAGTAATTTTTGTGTACCTACTAGGTACGCAAAATATTATAGTACTAAGCGGTACTATTCTAACAAACTGTACCTATTTGAAAATTTTTTTTTCTAGATACAGTACAAATAATTAATTAAGGGTGTGACCAATCATTGTGATGAATAGTTGATATGATATGACAAATAGTATTTGTGACTAATAAGCATTTGCTTATATTTTATCTGTAATTTTTATTTGTTACAACTATTTTTCATGACTATGATTGGTTACATCTTTAATTAATTATTTGTGAAAATACAGTTGACCTTCCCAAAACTAATCTTGTCAAAATTGATAACCTGCTATAATTGATCAAAAAATGATCTCTAAGTCTGTTCTATATTTAATTTCTTATAACCTGCTATTTCTAATATTCATTAGTTTTAATATTATAGTTTTTTTAATAAAATCTGTACTTGTTTTTGGTTCATTTGAACCCAAATAAGTCTTATTTCAGGTTTATTTGAACTAGACCCAGGTTCAAATGATCTTATTCTAGATTCAAATAATCCTATTCCAGTTTATTTGAATCTAATTCAGGTTTTAATATTCTCATTTCAGATTATTTGAATTCAACTTGAGTTTAAATGATTCTATTCTAGTTTATTTAAACTAAACCTGAGTTCAAAGATTCAATTTCAGGTTATTTAAACTTAATCTAGATTCAAATAATCTTATTTCAGATTATCTGAACCAAACCTGAGTTCAAATGATTCTATTCTAGTTTATTTGAACTAAACTTGAGTTTAAATAATTCTATTTCAGGTTTATTTGAATCTAACTTAGGTTCAAATGATCCTATTCTAGTTTATGTATATTAGTTTAAAGAAGATCAACTATATTAAAATTATTGTATAGATTATTATTTTTTGAATTTAATAGCATTTTTAATATATAATATATATAGTTTTACAGAAATATTATTTAATTAAGCAAAAAATAATTTTTTTTTTTTTTTTCAGTAGTCATGCTATGACTTTATTTAGATTTGCTTTTCATTAAAGACAAGCTACATTATTAAGTTTTATACTATCTAATGCTTAATTTTTTAAACTTTAACTCACCTAGTTATTCTAAAGATATCTATGTGCGATCTGCTATAGTAACCTTTGTCTTATACTGGAGTTGTTTATAGTTTATAAACTACAACACAGTATAAGAAGGACGCTACAGCCTATTATGACTAACTTAAAACCCAACTATCCAAAATTCTCTCTTTTACTTCTCTTGCTATGCTATTTAATACTATTTTTAGGCTAATACTACAATTTTCTGTATTCTCATCTATTTTGCATTTTGTTTTTCTTTCTACAGTTCTTTTCTTTAGATTGTTTTTCTTTTTTTCCTTCTGGGAGTATTTTTCTTTTTTTGAGATCTTTTCCTTTTTCTCTTATACTTCTATATCTTTGCATTAGCTCTTCCAAACTTCTTTATAGAATAACTCTATCTATATATGCCAGAACATGCTCTAAAATTTTATCATCATACTTTCAGAGCCAACAACATTTTGGATTTTTTTTGCATCTTCTTCACTAAGGATATCTCTTATCTATTTTTTTTTTTTTTTGTTATTTATTTTCCTGTTCATATTAGATAGCTTGTTGTATATTTAATAAGTTCTAATTTTTCTCTTTTCTGTTATCTTCATAGAGCTGTTTCTATGTCTCTTCTTCGATTTTTTCCAATACTTGATTTGATTTTTTACATGTAATCAGATGCCCAATCATTTCTTTTTCCTTAAAGCATCTCTTATATATACTATTTTTGTATAATTGAGATCTTCTATGGTTTAAGATTTCAACAGTTAGGAGGAGGTTTTCAATACATTTGGTTTTGAACAATCACAAGTGGTTTACTTTAGAATTCTGGTATTGCTTGCTATAGCTTTTAAGTATACCCTTAAAAGCTTTCCAATTCTGATTATGAATTCTTGTTTAATGTTCTTCATCATTTTTCTTTCTTAGCTATGTCCATTCTGCTTTGTATATCATTTGAACTGCTTTTTTAATGAAGGCTCTTATTGGAGTCTCTAAACTTATCTTTTTCTATTCAAGAATATATCTTATACTATTGTTACTAATATTGCTTAGTTCTATACTATATACTTTATATATTCCTTCTTTTGTAAGTATGTTTGCAGCATCATTATAAATATCTCTAGAATGACTTTTGACTTTTGTAAGCATTAACTAAACTGATTTGCTTTTGTAGACTTTCTTAATTATACGCAGAATATTATTGTTTTTTGACTTTAACTACTCACATGTTTTCTTGTTTTTTAGATAGTTCTCGATCGCAAAAATTGCATATATGCTATCTGTTCTTATTTCTACTTTGCAACTATTAGGGACTAACAAAACTGTTACTAGACAAGCTACTAGCTCTGCTCGAGTAGATGAGAACCAGTTTTCTATTCTTTCTTTATAACTAAAAACTATATTATTTGTATTTTCTATTTGGACTATACTAAATCTCATCCTTATTTTTTCTCTAGTATCTTCTTTACTGAGTGAGCTATCTATATAGAATACTATTTTTTCTTTTTCTCTATTCATCTTTAGTCTAGCTTTTAGTTCTTCTCTAATTCTTGTATTTTAAACAACTTAGTTAATTAGCTCTGCTTCCTAGCTACTTTCTACCTTGATATGCTCTAAGTTCTTAAACTTTTTAAAGTTTCTTACTTTGCTTTTTTGGTTTTTTTTTCCTATTTTTCTTAGATACTTTTTATTAAATACTACTTCTGATATATTATCTTTCTTCTGTATAAAGCTTGAGATATTGTGAACTTCTTATAATGCAATTCTTTATCTTTGTCTATTTTTCTTCAGTTTGATTTCTTCCTTGTATGCTTTTGTTGACCAAGTTTTTTACATAAGTTTTTTTGGTCTTCTTTCAGATCTCTACTTCTACTATTTTCTTTTCTTTTCTAATAATATGACCTATTTCACTTTCTTTATTCTCTTTACCTTTTATAAGTACCTATTCTTTTTTCCTCTTGTCTTATAAGATTCTCTTTTTGATTTCTTGTATTTGAAATCCTCTTTTTTTTTGATACTCTTTGGTTACTTCTCTTGAACTCTTATTTGCTAGAATTTTATTCTCTAGAGCTTGAAACTATTTTGCTTTTCTTCTAATATGTCTCTTTCCCTCTCTCACTTTAAGTTGTTTCTAAGTGATCATTTTTTCCTGTTCATTATCTAATAGCTAGTTTATGTACCATAAGTTAAGTCTAGTTATATCTTCCTATACTTTTTTTATGTTGTATTTGTTAAAGATACTACTTATAAGACAACTTTTTTCTTCTTATATTTTTGTGAAGTTCCAACTTTTTGTAAATTTATTTTTTGCGATACTTATACCAAACTTTTTTGCATGTTGCATTATTGAAGCTTCTAGATTTCTATGTTTAGTTTTTTTCTAATTCATGTTCTCTGCAATGAGAATGCATTCTGATATGTTTGTATCTAGTTGTGATTGCTTCAGTCTCATTAGAGTAGTTATACCTACAATGCTATTCGTATTCATTCTTATAAAGAACTCTAATATATGATGCTCTATATGTTTTTGCCATAAGCTTATTACTTCAAATATTTCTTTATACCAGAGGGTTATATTTGTATATGTAGATAGAAGTTCCAATTTCTATTTAATTAGTTTAAACATAAACTGGTGAATAGTATCACATGATTTTTTCTTTAGATATATATTTGCTAGCAGATATTCGAGCTTTGGAAGCAATACCATATTGTTTATATATATTATCTGGCCTGCTAAGAGTTTTTTGTACTTTAATATACATGTTAGCTTTCCTACTTTTTTTTTGCAGTGTAGAATACTTGTTCTCTCTTGTTTTTTCAAACTTATCCAAATACTAAGGAACTTTGTACTTTTTTTCAGTTCCTTAACTTTAACTAAATTTGATAGTATTCCAATTTGAATATATTCTTTCTCTTTTTCTTTTTTATGAGGTCTCCAAGCTATTGCTTCTAATTTTGCTCTATTTATCTCAATATCATTTAATATGAAAAAGCTATTTGATATATTTATAATCTTTTGCAATTTAAGCTTAGATTTTGCTACTCACGTTGTATTATCTGCATATGCTAATGCTGAAATGATAGCTTTTTCTGTTTTGAAGGTTCACTTTTTGATATTTGTTAGCCACTGTAGCTCCATTTAGTACTCGATTCCTAACTACTATATTCTTATTAGTAATAGATCATAAAATATTTTCCACATTAGCAAAAAGATCACTTCACCTTAATCTATCCTATCACTAGCTACAAAGAAATCAGTTAGGCCTTTATCTGTTATTACCTTTATTTCACGATCTTGATATAATTGCTTAATAAAAGTAATTAGATTTTTAGGAAGCTTAATTCTTCTTATAGAGAGTTCTAAAGTGTAAATACTTACTGAATTGAAAGCTTTTCATATGTCTTAAAATGCTATTCATAATTCTTTGTCTCTTTAAATTGCATCTTCAATAACATTATTTAGGACATGTATTAGTGCTATGATGCTTTCATTAGGAAGTTCTGTGAAATTTGTTCCTTTTAAAATTTACTTTTTGACGAAAACTTTACTTAGTCTTTTTTGAATAATTCTGACTATGAGTTTTCTAAATATCTCGAGTAGTATTATTAGTCTAGTACTCGCTAGATTAAATTTCCAATCTGTACTCTTAGAGATTAAATATATTTGCTCTAATTTCTATTTCTTAAAGAATTTTCCTTCATAAACTATTTTGTTTGCGAAGTTTATTAAATGTTCTTTTGTCTTAGAGCTTACTTTTTTAATGAGTCTATAGCCAATTCCTGATATACCAGGTGCTGTATCTTCTTTTAGTAAACTTGTAACTTCTGACTATTCTTCCTTTGTTATTCTGTTTATAATTTCTGCATACTAAGTATTGTTGATTCTTTCTTGTTCTTTATATATATTTGCCTATTTATTATCTAGTTGCTCGAACTTATAGTTTCACTTTCTGAATTACTCTTTGAAGTACTTTTCTACTTCTTTCTTAACATTTTTGCTTTCTGTAACTAACTTCTTGCTTTCAAACTTATTTTAGCTCTGTACTAATACTCTATCAACTACAATCTTATTATGAAGATATTCAAGTAGCTTATTTAGTATTTGCTTTTAACTTTTAGGTATTAGTGCAAATCTTTTCTCTATTTTCTCTTTTATTTCTTTTTCTTTTGCAACTTGCAACTCTTTTCATACTTTTTCTTTTAATATGTTTCACTACTCTTTAATTTTAATGCAGAATTCTCTGTTCCAGAATTCTAGTAATAGTAGTATATTCGTCTTGTATTCTGTATTAAGATGCTCTATTCGCACGTTAAGAATTGCTCTCTCTAGTCTATCTATATTTTGTCTTATATTTTTAGACCCTTTTCTAAATATTCTTTCTAGAACTTTAGCTCTACTATATGTTAGAGATTTTGTTGCTTCTTTTCTAATTTAACTTTTGGAATTTTGTGTTTTTGTTAACAGAATATGTTTACTTACTGCTACTTGTATTACTTTAGCTATTAGTTCCTATTCCTTATTAATATCTGTCTCAGATTCAGTTTCTACTTAGTTTTTTCTTTTTTCTTTTATTTTTTCTGTATTTCTGATAATCTTTTCTACTTCTTGACTATAGTTATTCCAGTCTTCTTCTGTTGCTTTATGGTATTAGTATAACCTTCTTGTTTCTTTTTGTCCTTTCTTGCTTCTTTGCTTATATTTCTCTAAAATACCTATACTATCTAATTGTACTTAGACTATTCCATAATCACTATCTGTTACTGTCTCCATAGATTCTATATTATTATTTAAAATAAAGCTTCTCATATCCTGTATTGTTCAAATATGATCTATTCTAGTTAATATATTTCTATTTGACTATGAATATTTAACTAGTTCTGGATTAGAGAATCAGAAGGTTTTTATGTGATCAGTATTCTTTAGCTATTTTGTAATTCTTGTACCAGTATCTGCATTTCTTCTTTTTTTACTACTTATATTTAGTTTTTCATTTAATATTGTATTGAAGTCTTCTAGAATCGTGTATACTATATTTTTCCTATTCTTAATAATTTCTTTTATTAGTATTTTGTATATTTTTTTTGTTACTTCTTCGTTTTTAGGAGGTAGGTATACTATCCAAACTTGAAAGACTACTCTTCTGAAGAAAAATTCAGCCTTGAGCAAATATGAGTTGAACCTTTTGCAAACTCCTATATTTCTTAGCCAATTCTGATCAACCAGAAGCTTGATTCCTAACCCTTTGTATTTTCTTTTTTTTGCTTCTGTCCAAAAGCTTAAGTAACTATATTCTTTCGTATTTATCCACTTGCCTTCCTGTTTCTCTATATTAGTTTCTACTATTCTAATAATATTGTAACTTTCTAACTTACCGTATTCTGCTAATAGCTCTACTTTTGTATTATTACCTTTAATTCTATTAATGTTATACGTATCTAGTTTTATACCTTCTTGCTTTCTACTTCTATTTCTGTTATCTTCTCCTCCTTTTATCACCTCTCTTCTTCTTGTGTTTTCTCTATATTCTTTCTTGGTTTGGTTTTTACTTATTTCTGCTCTATTTTGTCTTTCAAGTTTTCTTTTTTAACTGACTAGAGCTTTCATTTGTTCAACTTTGGCTACTTTTAGGAGTAATTTGAAGTCTCTAAACTCCAATTATTATTAAAGCTATTTAATTTCTTTTCTAAAACTTGAATACATTATGCCATATCATTGAAGGAAACTTTATGCTCATTTTCTTTGTGTTGCTCCATTTTTCTTTTTTCCGCATAGATTTTATCTTACTTTTTTAGCTTCATATATCTTTTGTTTTCTGGTTTGTTTTCTTCTTTTGAGGATTTCTTTCTACTTCTATAAGTAACAGTTGGTCTATCCAGAGAAAGTTCCTGTTTTTTAGAACTTCTTACACTTGGCTTATAGGTATTATGTCTTTGCTTATATTTCTCTTCAGCATTATATTCTTCATTTAGCTCGATATCAGTGGTCTCTCAAAAGAGTCTAGTATCATAGTATTTCATAGAATATTTTTTTCCTTGAACCATATCTTGTTAGTTTCTAAAAGATACTAGTACATAACCTTTATTGTTTCCATTTGAATTTTTAAAAATATGTACTGCACTTGCACTAGTATGTTTTAGTTATCTAAATAGTAGAACTTTATTTATATTTTATAGGATATTGAATAGCTTTGCTACAAACTATTTTTGATTCTCTAATATCTCCTTTCTGTTTGGTCCTGGTGTTATATGTACTAAGAGATCATTTGTAAAAGAAATAACCCAAGTTTCAATTCCTTATACAAAACTACTTTCTTCTTCAAAGTTAACTTCTGCTCTTGTTTTTCCATGATTTTCTCTAATCATCTCAATATTTTTAACCTGTTCTAGATGTTTTATTGCAAAGAAGACTTGTGATCTTGATATATAATAGAGTATATCCTATATAGTGATAGTTTCTTCTCTGTATGGACGTAGTTCTCTTTCTTCAGCAAGATTGCTATTTTTGTTTAAATTTTCTTTTCTATTTAGAAGAGTTTCTTGTTCGTACTTTCTTCTTTTCCTTTTATTTTTTATTAAAGCTGATTTTTCTTCTTCAGTTTGGTTAGGTATTGTTTCCTTCCTCTTTTTACTACTTGTTGAGCATTCACTCTTTTTGGTCTGATTATATAATATAGACCTCTTCTTCTGTATTTCTTCAAGCTCTTTTTTTGCTTTAATTTCTCTTGTATCTTTTTCTTTCTTTTTGTTTTGCAGAGTCTTTTTCTTCTTTAAACTTTCTTTTTCCACCTCTTTCTTGAGTATTAGATTTAGCTAGTCAAATTCATCCTTCTTTTTTTCAATCTTGACTTAGCTTCTTCATATTCTTTTCTGCAGTCAAAATATATAATACACTATTAGTTCCTGTTTGTAAACTTTTCTTAGACTGCTTTGATATGCTTATTTCCTTTAAATAACTACCTAATTGATTTTTCTCTTTGTTCGATATTATCTTCTAGAATCTTAACTACTGCTACTTTAGCTTTGATTTCTCCTATATCTTTACATGCTTCTGAATTAGATACCTATATACTACAGTCTAGAGATGCACTACTGTGTTTTAGCTTTTCTATTTCAGCTAGTTGTTCTAGTTTATTTTCTATTTTATTTTTGCCTAAGTCAACTTCTATGCTATTTTTCACAAGTTGTATATCTTCTATGATCTCTAGTACTTTACTTTTTTCTACTTTATTATTTGTGCAATCTAGTTTCTCTTTATCTTGCATATTCTGTCTTGTAGGTTTATCTGTTTCTACTTCTTTCATACCTTCTATTTCTATTATTGACACTTCTTAAGTTCTCATTTCTATCTCTTCTGTTATTTCGTTTATAATTCTCAGTTGTATAATTGCTGGTGCTTGCTCTCTTTTCAAGACTTCTTTGACTTTGTCTACTCCTTCTGTAAAAGCAGCTCATTCTAATACCGTACGCTATTGTCTGGCTAAGATAATAATATTCTTATCTATATTTATAACTTTTGCTACTATTTCGTCAAAATAATCTGCTAATCTCAATACAGAAATGCTACCTTCTTGGATAATTTTTCGCCTATATTCTTTAGTTAATTTTTGGATAAAGTATTTAGAGCTTTCTGTACTCCACATCTTTTTTCAATATTATCTTTTGTTCCAGGACTTTAAACTATATTTGGTTTTAAAACCTTGTACTTTTTTCTAAATTCTCTGTAGATTTTCCTTTTTGCCTATGAATTTTTCAGTTTAAGACTTACATGCTGCCTTTCTATTAGTTGTCATGTGGTATATCTTGTTAGTGTTTGCTTATACGTTTATTTGTTTTTCTGTTTTTCTATATGTTTGTATTACATAAACTGATCTGTACTTCAGAGTTAGACCAAATCCTCAATTTTTCGAGAAAAAGATTTTTCGTAGTGACTTTTCGAGTGAACACCTTCTGTAGTTCTTAAGGTTATTGCTATTTTTCTTTTTCTTCTTAATATACTATCTGTGTTTTTATATCTTCTTTCTTTTTTCTTAGTAGCTCTGAAGCCTATTCTTAGTAAAGTTTTTGCAAAAAAATTAATTTTTTTTAGCTTTAGAAATAGTCAAAATAATCTACAGGGAGAGTTGATTGATTTAAATTTTTTTTGTTTATATTCTCCTTTTCTTTCTAATACTAAAACTCTATCTGTATATATTATTAGCTTCTTCTTTTCTATTAATAATCTTGTAATGTTACTTAACTCTTTTTGTATCTTTTTATTTTTAATTACTTGCTGAATAATTGCTTTTTCTAGATCAACTAAATTTATTTTTACTCTTCTTATATTTGTTGCTATATCTTCATAAGTATTTCTTTAGTTTCTTTGTATATTGATAGTAGAAGTTTTGATATATAGTAATTTATTACTGCTATGCACTTTTCTTATTATCTGATGCTAGCTATTATTTCTTAGTCTAACTAAACAGTTTGTATTATTATATTTCCTAGCTATATATCTATTACACTTTTTTGCTATTGTATTTTCTTCTTTACTTGTTACCTCTATTTACTAGTACTCTAAACAGATATATTTGTATTCTTTTTTAATAACTCTTCCTAATACTATACTCTTCTCTTTTTCAGATATAATTTATTTCTTCTTTCTCTTATCATGAAATATCTTTTCTTGTTATATATTAAAACATTTTAATTAGGAGCTATTACTCGATAAGCTTCTTTTATCTTTCATATATTACTATTCAATAATACTTTCTCCTCTATGATCTTAAACCAATTAGACTTTTGACCTTTGCTTTAAAGACCTCTAATATCTCTTACTTGCTACCAAGTTAAAAGAATATCATCTTCTTTTAAGATTAGCTACTCAAGTACAGAAATATTTAGATAATTACTTTATTTATATCTTACTATTTCTTTCTTTTCTAGTAAGCTAAGAATACTTGTATCATCTATTTTTATATTATTCTTATAAGCATTACTTTCTTAAAAACTAAATCCTATTTTCTTTACTTTACAAATTATTCTATAAGCTAGGTTGAATTTAAGTTTTGTATTTTTAAGCTTGCTATCACTACTGAGAATATTATATACTTTAATTAAGCTTCTTTTATTTTTAATTTTGTAGTGATTTCTACTTCATCTTGTTTATTTATACAGCTTGTTAGTTCTGTGATATGATATACAATTTGATTTTGCCAAATTGTTCGTAGATCTAATAATTTCATATAACTACATATACTATTTTTTTTTTTTTTTTTTTTTTTTTTTTACAAGTAACCTCTTTGGCCATATATTTTTATTAAATTTATTATAATTAATTACAAGTAATGATTACAATGTATTTAACTAGATATGTAACTTTAGGACTAATTTATTCTCAAGATATACTTGATTAAGACTTTATAATCTATATTTATATTATCCTAGATTTTTGTTATACTATAACTTATCTGTTTAAGGTTCTTACTATATTTCTCGCATCTCCTATACTTACACAAAGCTACTTCCTAATAAATAGTCATCCATTACAGATTTTTTGGCATTGTGATCCTTACGGTCACTTCCTGATTAGGTATTCTGACTTAAGAGTGTCTATTATCAGTATTTATACATTGCTGAGACACAAAAGTACTTACATTACATCGAGTTGTATTCATATTCTATGTTTGTATATCTTTTTAAGAACTTCTATATATTGGTAAGTACAGACTATATTTTGTAATCCAAAGATTACTCTCAACTAGGTTTGTAATACATAGTACTACTTCTAGCTTTCTTTAGAAGAAGTTAGTGTTTAATGTTAGTACGCCCTTGTGTACTTTGTCGTATTACTACTACCAGCTTAATACTTTCAGCTATTTCAGATTATTATATGTTCTCAGCATATGAACTACCTACTCTGCAGCAGGAATCTACTCTTTTAAGTTTTTGTGTTTGCTAGAGGTGTTCCATATTCAGTAAGGCCAATATCTTATTACTTAATTATATCTTGTATAATCTCTGCTTCTCTCACTACTCAATTAGTTATTATATAACTCTACTAAGTAATTATGTTATATTGTATAATGATGTTAGTTCCTGCTATACTCTTGCTAATATAGACTTACTTTTTTATACTACTGTATAACCAACTTCTGTGATACTAACTATCACACGTAGTGCTACCTCTTCACAAGATAGAGCCACTTCTAATAATTCCTATAACTATATATATTATTTGAAGCTGATCTAACTAGATCTAACTTGTTCTTAATTAGTATTCAAATAGATCTTTATATTTGTTTATATAAAATTTTAAAGAGAAAGAGTGTTTGAAGTCTTTATTCTATACTTGGTATTAGTACACTATTATTCAAGTATACGAGCTAGCTTACATATACTCTTTTCCAAGTAATTGCTTTACATATTATTGCTATCTTCTATTTTATAACTACTTTATTATATTCTTTCACTTTATTTTATTTATTTTTTTTTTTTTTTGTTGTTAAGACAGCTTATATTGCTAAAGGAATTTTATTAGAGTTGTTAACAGGATTATATATTGATAATTTTTACTGTTTGTAATTATATGAAGAGTATATAACAAGCTATATATACAATTTTAGTTATTATCTATTTTAAGTAGTCTGCTGTATAGGTATTAGGCTACTCAATTAGTTCTACACTATGCTACCATACTTGTAATCTATTTGTGAGTTACCTATTTAAACACTCTGTTTATTAATCTATACAGATTCAACCTAATGTAACTATAACACCTAACTACTTAAGCTAGCTAGCTTGTTATAGATTCATTTATTCAGAATAAATTAGGTTCTTTCAGAATATATTATACCAGATATATTGCTAGTATTGCAGAGCTAGTTAATCTTGAAACAAACTTACTAGAGTAGTCTATACATATTTTATGAATTCACCTAGCTTAGACCCTTGTAGATGTTTATACAACTCTAGGTTCTATCATAGTTCTTTACTAGTCAGTTGATCTAGTTCTTTTCTAGTATTCAACTAGTCTCGATTATTCTTCATCTGAAGACCTCAAAACTTTCTACCTTTATTAGACTAAGTTTTTCTTCTTAGATCAGATTTTAGCTGATGTAGTTCTATTAGAAGACTATATTACTTCACTGACTTGGGATTTCTACTATGCAGATCTTCTGCCTATATATCCTATTAAGTTTTATTTATATAGTATTATACTACACTTCCAAGTTCTGATCAATTTGGTGCAACTCAATTTATAGAGGTATATTCTCAGAAACAAACAGAGTTTACCATAATGTATTATAAAGTCTGAGAAATTATTCAAATTCATCAACAGTAGGATTTGAACTCCAAATCTATTATATAGCAGTCTGACAACCTAACTACTATACTAAATCACTAAACCTTTTCACTTTATTTTTAGAAATCCAGATACCTAGATATCTTATTCCTTAGATTATAAGCCAACACAGACAAATTTGTCTACGTTTTTATATTTATTCAGCTCTGATTTACTTTTTTAAAATACAAAAATATTAAAAAAATAATTATAGATAATAAAATTTAAAAATAAGGATTATCTTTTTGCAGTATTTGTTTTTATA
>CAJVPM010000175.1:0-21934 GCA_910592325.1 Scutellospora calospora | reverse complement strand
TATCATAAAATATCAGATATCTAATATTTTATGATAGAAGTATCTGATATCTAATAGGCCTATCAAAATCAATATCTATCTGATAGGTAGGTGATATGTGCCAAGTATCTGATAGCTATTAGCCAAAAAAATATCTGATATTCTACTGATAGCTTACTGAAATCTTGCTGAAATTTCAAATTTGAACCTGTGTATGATAGTTGATAAAAAAAATAGAAAATAATGATTCTGTATAGACTACTATAAATTAAATATAACAACTAAAAAGGATAACTATTTTTATTCTTAAATTGATGATCTACTTGAAACCCTAGTATACTCTAAGTAGTTTACTAGTTTGAACATAGCTAGTAAATATTAGCAAATATCTATAAAACTTCAAAACTAGAAAAAAATAGTTTTTATAACTCAGTTTAGTATTTATGAATTTATAGTAATACCTTTTGAGTTATATAATATATCAGTAATATTCTAAAGATTAGTAGATATAGTCTTAAAAGATTTGCTCTAGAATTTTATAATAGTTTATTTTGATAATATCAATATTGAATCAAAAATATTTAAACAATATTTGAAACATCTTAAACAAGTATTTAAATATTTTAATAATATTGATTTAAAATTAAACTCTAAGGTCTGGTGATCTTAGTGTAGTAGTTAGGTTGCCAGACCACCAAGCAAGAGGTCTAGGGTTTAAATCCTACTGTCGACGAATTTGAATAATTACTTGGATCTTTGTACCCAACTTACAGTAAACTCTGTCTGTTTCTGAGGTTGTAACTCTGTAAGTTAAGTTGCACTAAGTCATTTGAATATTAGTAGTATGACGCAGTTAATCATAGAATAATATATATTATATAAATAAATCTTAATAGGAAAAAATATTAGTGTGGCAGTAGTTAATCACAGGATGATATACATACATGAATAATCTACAGGCAGGGATCTGCATAGTAGAAATCCTGAGTTGGTAAAGTAGTACAGCTTTTGATGGTCATACTAGCTAACACTTGATTCAGAAAAGAAACTATCGTCAAAGATGCAGATCGAGTCTGATGCACATAAATCCATTTCACAGAGAGAATCAGTAATACTAACCTGGCTTAGCAGCTAACTAGATTGGGAGGATCTGCCTTGTGAAATATCTAAGAAGATAGACATAGAAAAACTAGTGGAGAGCTATGGTAGGAACTGGGGTTGTATGAACATCTACAAGTGTCTAAACTAGATGAGCTCATGAAATAGGTACAGGCTGCTCTAGTAGATTTGCTTCGAGGTTAACTAGAGCTTTGCAGGCTCACAATATATTGAGCAATAAATATCCCGAGAGGACCTAAGCTGGTGTTAAAAAATAGATCTGTAACGAGCTAGCTAGCTTAAGCAGTTAGGTATTATAGTGATGTTAGTTTGTAACAGTATGGGTTAGTTGAACAGAGTGTTTAAATAGGTAACTCACAGGTGGGTTACAGGTATGGCAGCATAGTGTAGAACTAATCAGATGGTCTATTGCCTGTATAGTGAACTACTTAAATTAGATAATAACTAAAGTTGTACAAGTAGCTTGTTATATATTTTTTATATAATTACAAACTGTAGGGATTACTCATGTATAATCTTGTATATCAAACTAATAAAAATCACTCAGCAATGTAAGCCACCTTAAAAATAAAAATAAAAAAAAAAAAAATTAAACTCTAAAAAGTATTTCTTCTTTAAGCAAAAACTACTCTTTTTTGATCATATAATTAGTAAAAAGGGTATTAAAACTGATCCTTCTAAAATACAGACTATATAAAACTATCCTATTTTCTAAAATACTACTCAACTTTAAAGATTCTTAGACCTTGTATTATATTATCATAAATTTATAAAAAGCTTCTCTAAAATAGCTAAATTCTTTTTTTTTTTTTTTTTTTTTATTAGTCCAACAAGGCCTTAATGCTAATTAATTTTTATTAAGTAGGTTGTAGGTTTATATTGGTTAGTGAGAGTATAATTAGTCACATATACAACTTTAATTATTGTTTATTTAAAGGTTCCACTCAGGGGTTACCTACTAATTGCCATACCTAGTATCCATTTGTGGATACTCTATTTAAACCCTCTGGTGTCCCTGTTATTTCTAACGCTAACTCAATTTTATTTTTAAACCTGCACAATCTCATGCTACCTTAATGAAGACTACTCAGACTGACCTTGTGCTTCAGTTTCCCTTATTAGGAGGGCCTTATCTTAAGATATCCTTTAATCCTCGTTAGGAGAGGCCTGCAGAATACCCCAACTATGCTGTGCTATATCCCAATTAAACTAGCATATACCCTTATAGATATTTGTACAAACCCAGTTCCTACTGTGGCTCTCCACCAAATTAGTTCTCTATATATTCAGAAGTTTCATAAGTCAGATCCTCTCAAATCCAGTTAGCTGCCAAGCCAGATTGGTGTTGCTGCTAATGCAAGGCACTAGGCTGCATTACATAGTAGACTTACTCACTTCTGCTCGATTTGCAACCTTCATATACAGACTTCTTTTCTGAATTAAGCATTAACTGGTATGACCGTTGAAATTTGTACTACTTCATCTAATTCAGGATTTCTACTATACAGATCCTCTGCCTGTAGATCTTATTAAGATTTATTTGTGTAATGTAACTCAAATATTGCATCATACATCTAATATCCAATTGATATTAATGCAATGTAATTTATAGGGTTACAACTCCAGAAACGGATAGGGTTTACTATAAGTTAGATACAAAGGTCTAGGTAATTATTCAAATTCATTGACAGTGAGATTTGAACTCCAGACCTCTTACATAGTGGTCTGACAACCTAACTACTACACTAAGATAGCTAGACCTTTGCTAAATTCTTAAATAAACTTTTTAAAAAGAAAATAAATTATATCTGAATTACTAAACAACAAAATGCTTTTCAAAAATTAAAGAACTGTTTAACAACTTTACCTATACTTATTTACTCTAACTTTGAAGAACTATTTTTGATCTATACTGATATATTAACTATTGCTCTAAAAGCAATACTCTTATAAAAAAATAAGAATAATAAGAAACATGTAATAGCCTATACTAGTCAAACTCTAAACTCTTATGAAAAAAATTACTTAATTACTAAATTATAATATCTAGTAATAATTTGGTCTATTAAATATTTTTATCATTATTTGCATAGACAAAAATTTATAATTATCACTGATCATTCTATATTAACTCATCTCAAAAATATAGCTAACTCTACTAGATACCTTAGATATTAAATAATAGCTTTAAATAAATATGATTTTAATATGATTAATCAATCTGATTATGTATATTCAAATATAAACCTACTAGATAGAATACAACTTTAGAAAACAACAACATATCTCTAATTAACTAACTGGATATTACTTAGCAAATACTATTAATAAATACTTATATTGATTACAATAGATTATAAATTTAAATACATATTATATACTAGTATAATTTCTTATTGATTATATTTTGCTTAATCATTTGAATAAGAAAAAGCAAAGGAAAATTAAAAACAAAACTTGATATTTTATAGTAGTGAATATACTACTCTACAAGCAAAATAAAAAAGAATCTACTTGACCTTTTAAAGTAGTAAAACACAATAAAGTAAAAACAATATTATATAACTTGTATTCTGATCCTCTTGCTAGATACTTTGGAATTGATAAAACTTTTAGATGAATAGCTTTTCAATACTATTGGTCCCAAATATTTAAAGATATAAAGACCTATATACAATCTTATGAAAAATGCTAATGAAGAGGCAAACCTACTTGAACTGAATCTCTGTATCCTATAAAAGTAGAACAACTCTTTAATTAAATAGGAATAGATATTATTAGACTCTTATTTATAACTGAATAAGGCAATAAATATTGTAGTTGCTACTAATTACTTAACCAAATAGTCTAAAGTCTAAGCCTTAACTAATGCCAAAGCTGTTTCAGTTATACTATTCTTCTATGAAAATATAATTTGTCAACATAGATGTTCTAAGGTCTTACTAACTGATAAAAGAATTTATTTTATAAATAAAATACTAGATTTTCTCCATAATTAATTAGAAGTCAAACATAAGCTCTCTTCTGTATACTATCCTTAAACTAATAGACTTGTTGAATAATTTAATAGAACTTTGTATAAAACTTTAGCAAAGTTCTCTAATAAAAACAAGGATGATTAGAACTTATATATACCTTTAGCTCTTTTTATCTATAAGACTATAAGGCATAATACTACTAAGTATAAACTTTTCTATTTTGTCTATAGATATAAAGAAACTCTCTCTATAGAATTCTAAATTAAAACTTTAACCTTTAAAATACAAGAAGAGAATGACTAACAAGATTTACTATAAAGAATATACTATCTAATAGGAAAATTATAAGAAGATTGTAATCAAACCCAAAGAAATATTGAAAAGTCTTAGGTCTATCAAAAGCAAAAGCATAATAATAAACTCAAATAAGTAATAAAATACAAAATGAATAACCTAGTATTACTTCATAAAGATAAACTTAATAGAAGACAAAAGCTTATTAATCTTTAGAAAGGACACTACTATATACATAAAATACTCGCTATTAGAGCTTATAAATTGAAAACTATAAACTAAAAAGTTCTCAAAGATCCTATAAATAGTAATAGATTAAAATTGTGAATCAATATATTTTACCTGAACTCATAGTAGTAATAGAAGCTAATTAAGCCTGAAGTCTTTAAAAGCTAAGCTTTACATAAATTTTATTTATTATTTATTTAGTAGTTTAGTGACTAATTGTTCTGATATCTTAAAAAGCTATAACTAAAATTTCATTTATTTTATTTATTTATTTTACTTATTTATTTTTATTATTTTCTATATTTAGTTTAGTTTACTAATTATCTTTTATTTTATTCTTTTATATTTTATATTATTTTTATTTTATCTTATATTTTATATTCTATTATCTTTTATTGAATACAATAATAAAGCTAGATAATTGTGATAGCTATGTATGAGTGATAAGGTATATGATACTTTTATTTATATTATTATTTCTTTATTTGAGATATTATTTATT
Organism: Scutellospora calospora; assembly: GCA_910592325.1. Classification (NCBI taxonomy): domain Eukaryota; kingdom Fungi; phylum Glomeromycota; class Glomeromycetes; order Diversisporales; family Gigasporaceae; genus Scutellospora; species Scutellospora calospora. The sequence goes on along the minus strand of CAJVPM010000175.1, from coordinate 16,834 downwards.
ACAGATCTAATAATTAATATTGCAAGGAACTAAATTTGTATAAGAAAACTTAATGAAACAAATAAAGCTTTATGGACTATATAATAAAATTAAAAAAAAAAAATCTTGTTAAGAAATTTTAGAAGTTTTTAGAAAGTTACACTATGATTACAAATCTTAAAAAGTTGTAGAAAAATTTAGAAATTTAAAGAATTATTTAATGATTAGAAACTAATTCTTTATAAAAAGAATCAAAATTTTACTTATTCTAAATAACAACTCATTGTTAAAAATATCAAACAACTCAAATATAAACTCTTAAAAAACAAAATAGAATCTTTCTCAGAAATCACTTAGCTTATAATTTAACAACTTCAAGAAGAACTTCAAGGTATTGATCTAAATACTATCCTAATCATTACTTCTAGTTAGATAATCTATTAAAGAAAAACTTTTAATCAAGAAAACTAATTTTCTAACTAATGCTTAAAGGATTAGACAAAAACTTACTCTATATTTTGAAGATTTAAACAATTCTAACATGGAACTTAAAGATATAGTAACAGTTAATAGTAATCATAAAGAGAAAAAGATTAAATTTATATGCTAAAAAATTAAACTTTTTGAGAATAATAATAGACAAATTTTTTAAACAGTTAAAATACTATTATTATCTAGATAAACTCCTTTGCATAGACAATTAGAATAATTATTTAGCAATTTTTCTTTGTTAAAAATTAGGTATCTGAAAAGAAAAAAGTATTCAAAGTTGCTTAATAAACTTTTAAATTGCAAGATCTGATGATCTAGTGTAGTGAATAGATTGTCAGACTGCTATGTAATAGGTTTAGAGTTCAAATCTTTCTGTCAATACTTTGAATAATTACTCAAACCTTGTATCCAACTTACAGTAAACTCTGTCTGTTTCTGAGGTTGTAACCTTGTAAATCATGTTGCACCAATGTTGTTCAGACATTAGAAGTATGACAGAATGTTGGAGTTGCATTATATGAATAAATCAAGATAGAATCTATGAGCAGAGGACCTGTATGGTAGAAATTCTAAGTTAGGTGAAGTAGTATAGATTTTAATAGTCATGCCAGTTAACGCTTGATTCAGTAAAGATTTCTGAATACGAAGATGTAGATTGAGTAAGTGCGAGTAAGTCCATGACATTAAGTGTTACAGTAATACTAACTTAGCTTGGCAGCTAACTAGATTGGAAGAATCTGCCTCATGAAACATTAGGAAGAACACAAAAGTCCAAACTGGTAGAGGGCCTTGGCTAGAACTGAGTTTGTATGAACATCAAATAAGGATATATGCAAGCTAGAATGGGGATATAGCGTAGCATAGTTGGGTATTGTGACACCTATCTGTTAGAGAGCATTGAAGTGGGACTTATTCAGATAAAACCTAGATCCATAATAGTAAAGTTGCAACTAATGTCAGTTTGAGTGCCTCCTAATATGAAGTAGCACAAGGTTTAGGTTAACTTTAAAAGAGTAATACTTGCGATAAGTAGGATAGGACCAGAGAGTTTAAATAGAGAATTTTTTAAGAGATTTCAGATATAGCAGCTAGTATAGAACCTTTAGGCAAACTACTTAAAATAGACAACCTAAAATTGTACGTATGGCTAGTTGTACTCTCACAATATATATCACTTCTGAAATTTATGAAATTAATAAAGTTAGCTAATAGCATTTGTATAAAGTAAAAAAAAAAAAAAAAAAAAAAAAAAAAACTTTTAAATTGTATAATACTTAAGGAATTTGAAATATTTTTTAAGCAAAACATATTAGCTATAGAGTATTAACTTGAATGTATGAGTTTAACTTTAAATTACTTATACAAAAAACTTATAGAATTTCAATAACAGAATTTAAAAATTTTTCTATTCTTGAAGAATTTTAATTTACAGGAGCTAATCTCTAAAAAGAGGATGATATTACATCTATAATTTTCTATTTCTTTATTTTTCTTTTATTTTATTTTTTTTTAGTATAATTATTTAATTTAGTTTTATATAGTATATTTGTTATAGTTTTTATTTATTTTGTTTAGTTTTTGTATTTGTTATCTATATAGAATACCAATAGCAGTATGGATGAGTTTTATTATTTGTTTAATATAGTATTTTGTTATAGTTTTATTAGTAATAATTTTTGTATAATGATTAGTCATAGTTTTTGATTATATTATACAAAAAATTATAGAATAGTCTAGAATATTATAGAATGTTTTAGAATATTCTGAAATATTTTGAAATTATATAGCAACTTCTGAAATCTTACATAATATTCTAGAATCTTTAGAACTTTCTAGATATTATTAATTAATAATTAGTAATATACATCACTTTAATATTATGCAAAGAGTATTGCAAATACACTATGAATACTATATCTAAAAATAACTATTAGTCACTTAAATACTATGAATACTAATACAGATTATTAATTCTTAGCAACTAAAAGATATAAATACAGGTCTTTTTTTCCTTTGATTTGATATAATATAGAATTAAAACAATAACAGTGTTATCAAATGAACTTTAGCTTATTTTCTTAATTATTTATTATTATATTATATTTGATATTTAGATTTATATATTAGTATTTCTTTTGAATTCTTAATAGCTAAAAATAGATTTAGATTATACCATTCGATGTAGCTTGATTAGACCTTCAAAATGAGCTATAAATCATATCTGTAGTATATGTAGTTCTTGAGTTACCTTAGGATTTACATTTTGAGTAATATCTATATTTGATGACATTTGATGATATTTGATAATGATTAACTATGTTTGATGACATTTAACTACAATTGATGATGTTTAGCTATGTTTGATAATATTTAACTATGTTTAAGGACATTTTGAAAAAAGATATATAAACCCTAGCTTTTCCTCTCTCTTGTAAAGTAGTTCTGTAATTCCTCATAGTTCTCTAATATAGTCTGTATAGTTCTTGTATTAGTTCTATTAAGTTCTAAAATAATATAGTACTTAATAAAGTCCAAAGTTCTTTATTAATTCTTAATAAAATATATCTTGGCCTTGTCAAAAATGCTTTCTTTAAATGAACTACTATAGTAATGTGATATCCCACTTTAATACTATTAGGAGTCCTACTTTCATATTTTATATTACTTGTAGTGTATTAAGAAGGCTATGCCACTTGTAACAACAGTTTCAAAAGCAAGATAAATAATAATAATCTTTCTAAATAACAACTACTCTTTAGTTCTTAATAATAAACAATATTTTAATATCTTTAGTCTTCTATTAAACAAATTCTTGTACTTTGTTTTTTTATAATTTTTCTTTATTATTTTTAGTTTCTTTAGCTATTGTTATTAAAAATAAAGTTTTTTTTTATTTTATTTTTGATTTTATTAATTTTGGTTTTATTTATTTACTGATAAATAAACTAGTACCTTGAATAATAACTATAAAAAATCTTCTGCTACCTAAAAATTTACAGATTAATAAAGAATTACTTGTAATAATATTTAGTTAAAATCTAATTATAATAAGCAAAAAAGAAAATTTATAAACTTATATAATAGCAAAAAATACAAACTAATAGATAGATTTTAGTTAGAGTTTGAAATTAAAAACAAAATAAAAAAAAGTAAAGAAGTTATTAGAGTAGATATAACAAAAAGAGATAAAGATTTTAAGAATATTAACTTTAGCTATATATAATATAAATAGTCTCAAGACAAATAGTTACAAAATAAACTTGCTACTAAACTAAGAATTACAAAAAAATATAGATATTATAGAAATTAATTAGATAAATATTATAGAGTAATAGAGTAAATATTTAGTTAAAAGAAGAAGTATATTAAGTAGATTTTAAGATTTAATAATTATTTTATTAATATACTACTAGTATTCAAAATAGTTAAATTAGTAATTATTTGTATATATATTCTATTAAGTAATAAGATAAAAAAGAAAAATATTTAATAACAAGTTATTAAAAATATAAGAGAGTATAAAAAAAAACAAAATCTGAATTATAATTATAGAAAATTTTAACAATATCAGATCTAAGAATTTAGATCAAAGTAATAAAATTTTGAATAAAAGACAAATATTCTCTTTATTTAGATAGCTAGAAAACTTAAATTTAAAAAATACGTTTAGAAAAATATATTTATACAAAAAAGAATATATATAGAAGGTCTGGTGATTTTAGTGTAATAGTTAGATTGCTAAACTGCTATACAAGAGATATGGAGTTCAAATCTCACTATTGATGAATTTGAATAATTACTCAGATCTTTATACTCAACTTATGATAAATACTATTCATTTCTAGAGTTGTAATCCTGTAAATCACGTTATACTAATATTATCTAGATATTAGAAGTATGATATGATATTCAGAAAGCATAATATTACACAAATAAATCTTAATAAGATCTACGAGCAGGGAACCTGCATGATAGAAATCCTAAATTAGTAAAGTAGTACAGCTTTCAACAATCATACTAGCTATTACTTGATCTAAAAAAGAAACTATTATCAAAAGATACAGATCGAGTTAAATACGCATAAATCTATTCTACAGAGAGGATCAGTAATACCAACTTGGCTTAGTAACTAACTGGATTGGGAGGATCTTTCTTGTAAAATATCTAATAAGATAAACACAGAAAAACTAGTGAAAATCTATGGTAGGAACTAGAGTTGTATGAATATCTACAAGAGTTTAAACTAAGTGAATTCATAAAATGAGTATAAACCACTCTAGTAGGTTTACTTCTAAAATTAACTAGAGCTCTGTAGCTCATAATATGTTGAGCATATATATCCTAAGAGAATCTAAGCTATGCGATAAATAGATCTATGAGTGAGCTAGCTAACTTAAGTAGTCAGCTATAGTAGTGATGTTAGTTTGGAATAGGAGGAAGAGTTAATGATCAGAATATTTAAATAGTTAACTCATAGGTGGGTTGCAGGTATAGTAGCATAGTGTAGAACCAACAGATAGTTAATTGTCTGTATGGTAGACTACTTAAATTAGACAATGACTAAAGTTGTATGTGTAGCTTGTTGTATACTTATCATATAACTGTAAAACTTTAGGAAACTATTCATGTGATAGTTCTATAATAACAAACTAATAAAATCTAATTAGCCAAGGAAGTAGTCTTAATAACAAAAAAAAAGAATATATATAGTCTAATAGAATATCTAATACAAGAATTAATTATATTTGGGTTTTTAATATTTTGAATTAAATAATTAAAGATCTAGCAATCTTAGTATAGTGGTTAGGTTATCAGACTGCTATGTAAGAGGTCTAGAGTTCAAATCCCACTGTCGACAAATTTGAATAATTACCTAGACCTTTGTATCTAACTTACGGTAAACCCTGTTCATTTCTGGGGTTGTAACCCTATAAATCATATTGCACTAATGTCAATTAGATATTAGAAATGTGATGCAATGTTTGAATTATGTTGCATAAATAAATCTTGATAGAATCTACAGGCAGAGGATCTGCATAGTAGAAATCCCAAATTAGATGAAATAGTATGGATTTCAACAGTCATACTAGTTAATGCTTGATCCAGAAAAGAAGTCTGTATATGAAAGTTGCAGATCGAGCAGATGTGAGTAAGTCCACTGTGTAATGCAGCCTGGTGCCTTGTATTAGCAGCAACACCAACTTGGCTTGGTAGCTAACTAGATTTAGGAGGATCTGTCTTATGAAACTTCTGAATATATAGAGAACTAATTTGGTGAAAAGCTATAGTAGGAACTAGATTTGTATAAACACCTATAAGGGTATATGCTAGCTTAATTGGGATATAGCACAGAATAGTTGAAGTATTCTGCAGGCTCCTCTTGACGAGGATAAAAAGGTACCTTGAGATAGAGCCCTCCTAATAAAGGAAACTAAGGTTCAAGGTCAGTCTGAGTAGTCCTCATTGAGGTAGCATGAGATTGTGTAGGTTTAAAAATAAAATTAGGTAAATGTTAGGGATAACAGGGATGCTAGAGAGTTTAAATAGAGTATCTACAAATAGATACTAGGTATGGCAATTGGTAGGTAACCTCTGAACAGAACCTTTAAATAGACAATAATTAAAGTTGTATATGTAACCAATTGTACTCTTACTAACTAATGTAAATCTACAAACCACTTAATAAAAATTAACTAGCATCGAGGCTTTGTTGGACCAATAAAAAAAAAAAAAAAAAAAAGAATTAAATAATTATGAGTTGTAAAATTATTAAAACAATATATATTATAGAAAGTAATTATAATATAGTAGTAACAAAGTTAAAAACAGATATAATAGAAAAAATAAGATCTTAAAAAGAAAAAAAAAATTCTGAAATTAGATAAAGTTTAAAAAAAAAATTAGTAAAAATACTAAGTAAAACTAGAGACAAAAATACTGATAAGTTAAAACTAGAAGATAATATTAAAAAACTAAAAGAGAGTTACAAAGCTAAAAATATTAATAAGATATAAAATATTATTTTTAATAGAATTATAAGCAATATAATCTAATGAATAAAGAAAACCAGAATCCAAACAAGAACAAATATAAAGAATCTATTAAAGATAAGAAAGAAAGATATTAATATATAGCTAAAGCTAAAATTAAAAATTGGATTGAAGAAAGTTTAAAAGAAAACTAACTAAGCTTCAAAAATAACTAAGGAATCTTAATACAAATGCAAAGAAACCTTCTGTAGATTACAAGAGTATAGTTTTGCTTAGGCAAACTGCTCTTGTAGGAAGAAAATTACTTTTGCAGCAAATTGTATTTGAGTACTTAGAATAACTAAGTAAGTTCAAAATTAAACAAAGAAAGCAGATTTGTAGCTAGTTTATATTAGTTTATATTTCTGTAATAACAATATGTATTTGTTTTCTCTTAATAAATGAAAGGCAAGATCACCTAAATTAAAAAAAAAAAAAAAGAATTATAAGCAGTATAAGGTAAATAAAGGTATTGTAACCAGGAGGAGTATTGTGACCACCTGAGATATCTCATGATCTATCAGTCCAAATCAAACGATTTTTATACCATTCGATTCGTCTCGATGAGACGATTCGAATGGTATAAAAATCGCTTAATTTGGATTACTATATCACGAGATATTAATGTTCGAATATTTTAGTTTTATTTTTTAAACTCAAATTTATAAAATATTCAAACATCAATATCTCGTGATACAGTAAACCAAATTAAATGATTTTTATACCATTCGAATCGTCTCATCGAGACGAATCGAATGGTATAAAAATCGTTTGATTTGGACCGTTAGATCACGAGATCGTAATGGGTGGCCACAATACCCCTCTATAGCCACTTTATCTACTTTAAATTATACAATATTCAGATCTAATTATCTCATGATCTTGTGATCAGAATCAAACAATTTTGGTACCATTCGATTCGTCTTGATGAGACGATTCTAATGGTATAAAATTCACTTGATTTGGATCAATAGATCACGAGTTTTAATAAGTTTTAGCTTAATATAGCCACTATACCCTCTTTTACCTTATACTCTATATTTCTAAGTTAAAAAGTAGATATAAATATAGCTTCAGTAAGGAAACTAAGTAATGGTAATAAAATATATCTAATACCACGTTACTAATAACTTCAAAATACTCGTAAATTGGATTATATACTAAACATATAATCTGAGACAAAGTTTATTCAATTCCTAATTAATTAAAAATCTTATAGTTTTTTTTTATACTATGAAAATTGTTTGATATAAAAATTATCAGAAAAAAATAGTTTATATATGATGTAAATCGATTTTTTTGAATATATAAGAGGTGTTAATAAAAATCAAGCAAATTGTTTTTATTGAAATTTTTTTGAAACTTTAACAATAACTTAACAATAACTTAATCAAATTTAATAAAAAATTTTTTAAATAAATTCTACAAACTTTAACATTTATTTTAAAAAATTTTTTATTAAATTTGATAAAGTTTTTGTTGAAATATTTTTGTTTAAAATTACAAAAAAATTTACTTAGAAAAAATTTGCTTGATTTCTATTGACTCAACTTTACTAATAGTCTTCTGTTAGTTATGTCTAATTGTTATTCTAGCCAATTCGGGTTAGTATTTCTATAAAAAAAATTTACTGGATTCAATTTAATAACGATAACGTTAAATAAAGTTTAGTTTATACGTAAATTTATTATTTCAATGGATTCAAACAGATAATTTTGACCAATATAAAAATCTGGCGGATTTTCAAAAATACAGTTGGATATCCGTTGGATCCAAACATTAAAGTAAACTAATGACAAAAAATTTAACAAAAAACATCATACTAATAAATTAACAAGTATAGGGAATTTTTTCATCGGGAAAAGTAGGGCCCACAAATTTAAGGTTAATATTAGCTAGCCAATGACCAGCATTAACAGATTCTTCAATTGTTTTTCCTTGAATATACTGGCTTAAGAACCCACCAACAAAAGAATCACCAGCACCGTTTGTATCAACGATTTCTTCGGCATTAATTGGAATTATAGAAAATTCCTTAATACTACCATCCTCTTGTTTTGCAACGATAGTGGGCTCAGAGCCTTGAGTAATTATAACAATACGATGACGTGAAGTATTAATCTTAGGAAGATTCGCCATTTTTAAAGCAATTTCTTTAATATTTTTAGTCTATTTTTATTTAATGAAAAAGTAATCACAATTAATATAAATTAATATTATCATTTTAAATTATGAATTTGAAAATTAATACTACATTTACCTCCCAATTTTTCGAAGCAGCAAAAGCTTCAGCTTCCGAATCATTGCCAAAAATGATATCACAATATGGAACAATTTCATTTAAATGTTCTTTAAAAACTTGACATATAAATGGAGCTGATAAATTGAACGTGAAAGGCTATATATATTGGAAACCGATTAAACTCGTAAATATAAATCTTTAAAAAATAAAAAATAAATAGTTTATATAATTAAATATCATTTTTAAATACCTTATTCGTTTCAGCTGCATGTTTAGCAATTTTCAAAATTGAACTTTGTGAAGATGAAATAAAAAATCCTGTAATATAATAAAATTTTATATTTTCTACAATTTTCCATACTTCATCTAGATCAAGGTGTTTAGAATCCTTATACTCTTGTGCAGCAGATAAATTTGCTACTAAGGACCTAATAAAATTAAATTGAAATAACTAACTTTGAACATGGTAAAGAACAAAAAAAAAAGTTATGATACCTATGATTATTAGTAATGATAACAGCACAAGTGCCAGTTGGACGCGAATCGGTAACCAAATAGTTAACAGTTAAACCCTCTTTCGAAGCGGCTTTACGCATTTTTTCAGCGTATCCATCATTGCCGACGCATCCAAAATAAATGGTTAATTTTTCTTGAAGAAGGTACTAAATTAACAAGCAAAATAAATCAAAATATTTTAAATGTAAAAAAACGTAATTTCAATAACATAACAATTTACCTGAGTAGCTCGACCAACATTTTGGGCGGCACCACCAGCTACATAGTGAGGTTGGTAAGACTTGATTAATTCTTCGTACCTTTAACGTCCAGATAATTTATTATCATTGACAAAATCTTTCTAAATTTCTTTAATTTGATTAAAAAAAAAAAATTAAAAATTAAAAACTAATACAAAGGTTCGTGTTTCGCTTCGGCAAGAATTGCGTCGTTGGCCTTTAGATCATATCTGAATTCAACCAAGTAAATTATGAGTGTTGATATATCAGTCAAAACTTCTTATTTAATAGATATATTTACTTTTTAAGAAGGGTTTCATCAGCAACAACGGAAATGTCCAATAAAGGGTTACCCATACAAAGAAGAATAAACTTATGTTCAGCCATTTTCCAAAGTTAATGTCGTTGCAAAAAATTTTTCAAGATGATAATCAGAAATATATCGATCTTCACAAAATCATCTGACTTGTTCGAGAGTTTACTTAATTATATGTTTAATTAAAATGACCAATTATACTTTACTGTTCAATTTTCGAAATCCCATAATTTTATTTTAAATAAAATTTGTCTAATATATAAGTCCTCAAATATATATAATAGTGTCGGTCAATCTGGCAGTTGACTGTAACTCTGCTTCTGGAGGACAGGGTGGTGGAATAATCCTCACTTGGATCCACAACTCTTTACGCCGCACGTTGAGAGTAGTGTCTTACTTGAACCCGATGTGAACATTCTAGTCTAAATGTAAATTTGGATTAGGAGGTTCTTAAATAGCAGGGATAATGCCCGAGGCTGGAAACAGAGCAGGGAAAACTTGCAGCATTGGGTGGCAGTAAGGTAGCACACTTGAGTGATTGGTTGTAGAGGTTGCTAAGTGAGATGGTTGAACTGCTATCCGCTATTTTTTTTTTTTTTTTTTCTTAAAATGTTTTAATGAACGTACCAAAGTTTTTAACCAAAACATATTTATATATATATTCTTAATACTTTTGCGAGCTAATTTAATACTGTAATAAATATTTTTTTCAATAAAGTTTCAAAAACATAATACATTTTAAATACTTTAATACTGTAATACGTATAGTTTTCGAATATATTTTTTACAAGTTTTGATTGACTACTTTCTTTACCTATGCGAAAACACAAGAACACCTCGATTCTAGTGGAATAAAAAGCATAAAATTATTCAAACTTTTCTTTTTTACTGTTTATAATATAGTCAGACTTTTCAAATGCACGTTCTACGAAACTTCCTAGCCGCATGCCTCTAAATCAATAAACGCACTTTGACATGTGCTGTCATGTCTGCATGTTGCATTCAGAAGGCAGGACTGTACAAACGTGAAATTTATGAAAAGAAATTTATATTAGGCCATATAAAGTTAATTAGTTGTTTCTCATAACCCGGTCGGGTCAGCTTTTGTAAATTTTCGAGAAAAAATTTTATGTTATTTATAAGAATACTTCCGGGTAGGTTTTTTTTTTTTTAATAATTAAAAAAAAAAATTATATATTTTCTGGATAATAAACATTAAAATTTTTATAATTAAAAAATTAAAAGCCGGGCGGGCGGGTCATTTTTAAATTCACATGTTACGAAAAACAATTTTATATGACCTTATGTATTGAAAGTTCAATCTTCGAACCAAATGTTTAATAATTATATGGAGTCTCTGACCCTTTTCCTTAAATACAATTTTTTTTTTTTTTTTAAAAAAAAAAAAAAAAAAAGAATACCGTCAAATCTACTGTCATTAATGACACGACACAGAATACATTAAAAACAAAAAGCCATAATAATAAGTGCTCTAATGTATCTACCCATAGATCAATTCTTTTTTACAGGTTACTATAATACATGTAAAGATATAATGTGAATAATGTACAAAAAAATTTCATTAATCATAATTTGCCCGAAGTTCTTCTAATTGGCGATTTTTGTTTGCAATATCTTCATGCTGTTTATCGATCCATACTGTCATCGTATCAATCTGCCTTTTATAATTTTCACGTTCTTCGTGCAATTTTTCCTATATAATGAAATATCAGAAAAGTACAGATAAAAAAGACAAGAAATTTAGTGTATTTATTTAATGCATTCATTACCTTCAATTGGTTTAATTCATTTTGTAACATTTTCTTTTCTTGCTCCGCTCGTGACCTTCCGTCATCCGCTTCAACTAATTTTTCTTTCATGAGTTTTAAACCCGAGAATAATCTTACTGATTTACTATCTGACATTTGTAGCTATAAATTTAGTCAAGAATTAGAATGTGTTCAAATACACTTCTATATATTGTTAATAAACATAAAATAAATTATTAACCTGCTCCGTTAACTGATTTATTTTAGATTCATAATTTTTTTTAATAAGAGCTTCTCGTTGTTTAGCATCATCTTCGCTTTTAGTAACTCTCTAATAATAATAATAATAAAGTTTATTTGACGATAAAAAAAAGTGCTATCATTTAAAAGCAAAATGATATTAAAATTACCCCTATGTCTCGTTCCAGCTCGAGAATACTTGAATTACCATTGCGACTTGCGTTAATATCAATATCATCAGTTGTGGATCTTGTTATTGGTGAGGTCACTACAGTTAGAGCTGTTGGGCGAGAGGTATCTTTAATTGGTTGGTCAGAAAGTTCAGTGCTTTCTCTTTTTTCAGCGTCATTAGGATAAATAAATGACTATTGTAATCAATTATTGTTTGTTAATCATAGCCCAAGATTATATAAAATGATGACATTTTATTATTAATGTTTTTAAGGCAACCAACCTCATTATCGTCGTCATAATCATTTTCTTGTGATGTAATATTTGTATCATTTTCTCTTTTTCCTGCATTATCTTTATTTACATCATTCGATGATATCTTGTTCACTCCGTTTACTACTTCGTTATCACAAACTCCATTTTCTGTGTTATTATCTCCCTTCATTTTTGTCGTTAAACCATTATATGTTGACTAAAGTGAGTTAAAGTGATATAAATTTCTTGAATCAAACAGTTTCGGCGAAATATCTTTAAAATTATCAGGATGAATACCTTTTGATTGTCCAATTCTTCTTTCAATTGAGAAATTTGACTTTCCAGAATTTTGATCTTATTTGATTCAGCCTCGCTAACTTTAATAAGTTTTTCTTTTTCAGCAGTTAATTCAGTTATTCGGTCTATAAAATATATATATATTATTGAAAGTTTATTGAAATAAATGACATAGAATATAACGATGTTATTTTTCATACTTTGAGCAGAAGCCAATTTTACCGCTAGTTTTTGTAGATTTTGTTGCCATACTAAACTAGAATTTTTTACTTTCGAACCTAGTTCATCAGATGAATCTGAATCTGGCTGTATCACATGACAGTGGGTATAATTTAGTTAAAATAAATAAAAAAAGAACATAAATACAAACATTATTTTACCTTTTCTTTAAGTGATTCTAAATAATATCGAGCATTTGATTGCAATTCTCTAAAGCTTTCTATAAGTTCATATGATTCGTTATCAATTTCATGTAATGCCTGCAAAGAAAAAACATTAGTCAGCATAAAAAATTTCCAATAAATGATAAAATTAAATAATTACAAACATTAAATTGATCATTCTGTGATTCATGTGAGAGTCCCAAGTTTATTGTTAATATATCTCGAAGCGTAATAACTTCTGCTTGTGATACATAATCGCCCTCTTTCAATTTCTGTTCGTTCCTCTCCATGTGCGCTCTTATTCTACAAGAATAAAAATATAATTAATATAAACAGTGATGACATTGTGATTGTCAAGAATAGGGAATGTCTAAAACGGAGGTAACTCATATCAATTAATATATATTTAACTTTGGGATGGGGTTAGGGTAGACGTATCATATATAAGTAATTGCTTTCCAGATATTTTTTATTAATGCTTTAAGGTGAGTTCAGACTTTTATTTTAATTTTTTTTGTCTTGCTTCACTTCGTCGGGCTTTATTGAAAGTTTATCAAATTTCCGAAATTTAATTGGCAGATTATCACATGATTTACCTCCGCTTTAGACGACCTCAAGAAATCAATATGCAAACACTTACGTGCGTAGCTCTGCTCTTGTTTGGTCAAGATCATTATCAAGATCACGCTTTTCTTGGCGTATTTTACTCAAGGCCTCTTCGCTAGCAAGATGCGATCTTGTTAATTCGTTCTATATAAATAGCATTTAAAGAATTAATAAAAGTTTAACCGAGTATAATTTCATTGAGTATTTTATAGGTACCTGGTGTTCCTCCGCCTTTTTCTCTAAATCTGATATTTTAGATTCGAGAGAATTCACATGTTGTGTATATAAGCTGTTAACCTCAAATAACTCTTTATGTAATTTTTCTGGAAAAAAAAAAAAAATTTGAAATAATTAATAAAGAACTGAAAATTATAATATGCTAACACAACAGCATTAAAATTTCAAGATTAATTTATTACCATTTTCTTCGATTTTTCTGTTCAGTTCTACATTGGTAGCTTCTAAAGTCGCTTTTGATTTTTCAAGTTCTTTTTTAGCTGAACCCACCAACCATCCTGGTGATAATCTCTAAAAAAGTATTAAAATTCTTTAACTTGAGCTTTATAATATTATTAGGACCAGATACATTCAAATTTGTACCGCAGTACTCGAATCCTGTAAACTTTCAATGCGTTTGGTTAAACGTTGATTGTGAAAAGTTAAAAGATCGAGCTGTTGTAGTGACTACACAATTAATAAGTATGAATTTTGAATTAATAACGAAGAATTCTCAGTAATCTAATATAATAAATCAAATAACTAAACTTACTGTACGCAATTCTTGTTCTTTGGTTTTGCATTCATCTTGTAATGAAGAAATAGTCGTTTGTTCCTATTACATAAAATTAATTGTTATTTTTATTTGCCTTTATCACAACCAATTCTATGAATTCTCTTAATTTGAATCCAATATTATTAAACCTTAATGACGGCTTTCTTTAATACAGAATGTTGTGCTTTAATCCTAATAATTCAAATGCGAGTAAGATAAATATCATATAAAAAATAAACATGATATAATTTTAAATTTACCGAGAAAATTCGTAGAATAATTTTTGATATTTTTCGGATAACTCTTCAGCTGAGGTAACACCTATTTTACAGCATTTTCAAAATATGAAAAAAAGCTGTTAAATGACTCTGCTTTACTAAAAATTCCGGTACTTTCTCAAAATAAAAATAAAAAATAATCGTACCTGAAGACTGAAGTGACGAGGTAGAATGCCTGCCATCGCTCATGTTTGTATCGAAATTTTAAAAAGTTTTTTTGCTATTTCCTCGCGACTTTGAAAAATGTCAAATTATAGTTAAATTCAATGGAATCCGCCATTCACATGATCTATGTTGCACAGAACCGCATCAAGAAGGAAGACAAGTTTTTCAAACACAGGCATATTGATAATAGAAAGTTTCAGTTATATTCAAAAAAAAATGTTTGACAATAGAATATTTTAATCAGATTGTGTACAAAAAGAATCTTTTTTTAACAATGCCACGATAAGATAGATAAGAGTGACGTTATACTGTTATACGGACATGTGGCTTGAATAGTTCTTTATCTAACGAACCCAACAACTACATTTTTCCTTATTATAATTGTCTTATTTTCGGTTGTTATTGTAATGGGTTACATAACTTTTAACATATAAGAGTTTGCCACTGTTATCTCTGGAACATACGAATAATTTTAATACTATTTACCAATTTTAAACTGGTAATTGTTTAATTATCGGAAGAGTACGTAGTGAGAAACTTTTTGTTTGAAGCGTAGCAAAGTGAATGCATGTTCATGCAATGTCTGTCGGTAAAATCTTGTGAATTGACAGATAGTGTAACAAATCCTTACATAATTTCTGAATTTGCTTCGTATTCACTGCTCGTAAGTATTTATATTAGAGACCACGGATTATGCAAATTCAAATTGCACTTTTGTGCAAGTGATAATTTCGAATTGTGCGCTTTTTATGCAAGGAACCATATGCATTTTTTATAATAATCACATTATAACAAAAGAAATTGTGACTAAAATGATAAGTGATATGCGTTTATTATTCACATAATGTGATAATTATGAATTAGTGTTACAAAATTTACGAAGAAAAAAAAATTTTAAAGAAAAAAAAAAATTTAAAGAAAAAAAAAAATTTAAAGAAAAAAAAATTTTAAACGAAAAAAAAAATTACTAAAAAAAAAAAAATGTTTACAAATTATCTAAATTGACCTATTAAAATAAAGCAAGTTTAGTATCGACAAAGAATCTTGTGAAAGATTATGTCTCTTATCACTTAAAATGTTTTTATAATTGCTAAAACTCCGTTCTACGTCAACACCAGATACAGGTAACCAGATATAATATAATGCGATCCTTGAAAGAGAAGGTAAATCGTTAGAATTTTCTTTCCAATATTTATTCAAGTTTAAGTTTTCATCTAATTCTTCACTAAGTTTGCAATAAATGTTTTATTCATTTAACAAATCATCACTTAAATTTTTGAATTCTTCTATCACAATATAACGTTTAATATCTTGTCGTGATGTTGAATACCGAATAAATTTAGTAGGGATGTTAAAAAGTCTGTTCAGTCCAGTTCTATTGTAGTCCTTAAAAAGTCTGGTCCTTAACTAGTTAGGACTACTAGTTCATAACTAGTTTATACTCTAGTCTATCTAATCATATCAGGTTTAATATAAAATATATAAATGTAAGAAATGCAAAATTATGGTTTATTACAGATAAGTATAATGTTTATTTCAAAAAAAAACAATATAAAGAAAATATATATATAAAAAAAAAAAAAAAACAAACTATATTTTGTCTAAAATATCTATTTTTTTTTTGTTAATCCAGAGTTATATCATGATTTTAAGCAAAGGCTTGCATGTACTTTTTCATCATCTAGATGATTGTGTAGTAGGTTTAAAGTATGCTTGGCTATTGAAAATACTTGTTCATTCAAAATACTTGTTGTCTGAGTAACATACTGAAGATGAATTATAAAACTTTTTTGTTTTTTGCTTTTTTTAATTTACAAATAATATTTCTTTTTTTTTTTTTTTTTTAGCAAATTTTGAGTATATTAGAAAACAGGAATTTAACTTTAAATTGAAACTTTTTTGTTTTATTTACTAATAACTTTTTTATTAAGAAATTTCAGATTATTTGAATACTATTAAAAATATTCGATGATTTTGATTTTTTATGAATTTTATCAATTATTTCTTCTAAATTTTTTTTTATTATTTTTATTTGATATATTAAATCATTTAAATAAAGTTAAATTGAATTAAAAATAATCAAAATTGTGATAAAATAATAAAGCA
>CAJVPM010000174.1:0-21967 GCA_910592325.1 Scutellospora calospora | reverse complement strand
TGTCTAATTGCTAGATTATAAATTAAGTCTGTTATATTAGCATTAAGCTTTAATTTGTTTAATTGATTATTTGTAGAGGACCTAGCCCAAACCTTAGTACTATGTGTAGCTGATACATCAATAGTACAGAGGTTTGCAATACAGTTTAAGTTTAGGTTACAGCCTGAACATAGTATGTAGTTAATAGAAGAAGTTGGATAATAGGCTGTATAGCTTAAATTGTAATCTGTAGTCCAATGTGTTATTGATATAGAGTTATTAGATACAGAGAATTTACAAGCTTTTTCTAAGATAATTTGATTATTTGTAATTAAGAAGAGCCATGGTTTTTTCCTTTTAAAGTAGCCTGTACTTAAAGGAAATAGATTAGAAGAATTTAAAGATATTGATCTAGTAATCTCTCTAGTATATAAGTTTGTTGTAATAGTTTCTTCTAAAAAGGAAAACTATAGGGGCTATTTTCCTTTAGGCAGATAATAAAGTCGAAGAGAAATATGTTGCTATTTGAGAAGAGTATTATTTTCAGAAGTTGTAAGTTGATCTAGATAAATAATATTTTTATTACAGAGTTGTTGTTTGAATATTGCATAGAGAGAATGTTTGTTTAGTAATAATTCTAATGGATATGCATTATGTTGAAGGATTTTAGGCTACTAATAGTTATTATATACCTAATAACTATATTGAGTGTTTTGAAAAGTTTAATAATTTTATAAGTTATTGTATATTTGTTAGGTCTATTAATTAAAGGGTTTGGATGTTGAAGAAGGTTTATAGTAGACTATAAATTGTTTTGGAGTTGTTGAACTCAGATTTGTATAAATAACTCTAATAAATTAGAGTTATTAAGCTATGCTAGAAAGTTAGTTATATGATGTTGTAGTTGGATATTTCAAATATTTTTGATACCATATATATTATGGTTAAGTATAGTACTGTTTGAAAGTGTTTTGGAATAGCTTGCTTTGTGTTTAGCGACTGTAAGATATTTTGATAGAATAGTTTGGCATATTGTTATAGGAATAACAATATTTTGTATTCTATATTCCAAGGTTAGAATAATAACTTTGTTGATGATATAACTAGCTTGCTTATCTGTAATATTTTTGGTATTTAAAATATCGGCTAGAGAAAAAGCTTTTTTTGATATAAGATTAATTTGAGCTTTTTGGTTATTGTTTAATGTAAACTAATAACTAAGAAATTTGAATAGTGTCTTTATAGAGATAGGTATAATAGTCGAATTAATAAATTGAATACTGTGAAGGTTTACAGTATTTGAAACTAAAATTAATTTGTTAGGATTGACTTGAATATGTGCTATTTGAAAGAAAGAGGTAGCAATATTAATTATTTTATTAAGCTGTATTTTGGATTTTGCAATCCAAAGTGTGTTATCTATATAAGCCAAGACAAATGTATTAGCATTAATTTTGTTTGGCTTAGCTAGTCATATATTTTCTAGCCATGTTGTGGACATTTAATAACCTTCTACTTCTCTGAAGATTTTGGATATGAGGAGATCATAGTAAATCTGCCAAAAGAGTAGTGTTATAGTTTCTCTCTGATCAATACTATTTTGGATCTGATATGAATTTGTCAACTCAAAGTTTGTAATAACTTTTTTGTTCAGTCAAGGAGAAGGTTAACTAGAATAGTTATAAGAGGTTCTGGAAATTTAATTCTTTGAAGAGCTAGTTTAAAGAGGTCAAGATTAACAGAATCATAGGCTTTGCTCATATTCTGAGATAGAAGCTATAGCTCTTTATTATTGTATGCTGCATCCTCTATAATATTGTTAAGAATATTAATAGGTATATTAGTACTATTATCTGATAATGTAATATAATTAAAAGGTGATAGTATGTTATGTTTTGTTAAAGTAGTATTTAAGCGATTAGTTAATATTTTGGTATAGAGTTTTTTAATATATTCAATTAGACTAATCAGTCTAGTATTTAAAAGATCTTTATCAAATGATAGTTTTTTAGCTATTAGAAAGATACAGCTATCTTTCTATTGTTTAGGAACTTGTTGTCATGTTAAAAATTGGTTTAGGAGTTCAGTGATAAGTTGTAAAAATGAAATGTCTGCATGTTTAAGCATTTCATAGCTAATTCCTGATGGTCCACAGGCTTTGCCATTAGGGAGTTGATTAATTGTTTGTTGAACTTCATTGATTAAAATTGGCTGAAGAATATTTGAATACTAATTTGTTTGAATATTAGGTTTTGGAGTATATTCTGTAATCTAACTAGAGTTAAAGATGTCAAAATTAACTGGTCGAAGAGCTGTCCAGTTAAAGAAATAATTTTGGATTGTTTGTTTAATAGCTTCAGGTTCTGTAATAAGATCAGTATTAGTTTTAATATTATTAAATCTGACTGGATCTTTGTGTTTATTAAGTATACTATTAATCATTTTTGTTGGGTTTTTTTGAGGATTTTCACAGCATTTGTTCAAAGCTTCATGGACTTGCTCGTGAGTTGCTTTATTATTTTCTAAGTTGCGAGCATAGTAAAGAGTCTTCCAATATTGTTTAGTAGTATTAACCTAGTTGGCTAGATGTTATAAAGATGAAGGTGGTGTTGGAATATCAAACTTATGTTTAATATTAAGTTGCTGAATTGCTATTGCTATATGATTTGATATAGACAAACTTTCATTAGTAACTTTTTTAATAGTTTGAATTATATTTCCTAATGCCTTAAAGTCTTGATATAAATCAGTTGCTTTAGATGTATATTGGTGTTAAAAGTTAGAAGTTTTAAATCTTCTGTTTGGAATATTTGAAAGTGTAGCCTTAGAGATACTAGTTTGTATTTTATACCAGCTATTTTCTAGTAATTCAAACTGAATTGAGCTTATTGAAATTTTGTTTTGGTTCAAGTTTTGTGAGATAGAGTTTGTAAAATCTTCCCATAATTCAGAATTCATAGACTTATAGTTGAATATTCTTTGTTGAGTATTGTTTTTATGTCTGATCCTATTTTGAAGAGCAAATAGAAAGGACCATGATGATATCAGAATTTGGTGGTCACTATTCAATATAGTTTTTGAGTTATAAGTTTAAAATTTAAAAAGTATGATATAGTAGAATAGTGGGTCCATATATAATCTATTTAGCTACTAAAACGGCTACTCTGCTAAGTATGTTGATTAGTTGAGATATAGTCAGCTAGATCATACATATTTTGGCTTTGTAGATATAAGAGTAGTTTGGTTTTGGCTAAGTGAGAGCTTTGATATTTAGTATTTGAATTAAAGTCTTCTAGAATAATAGGAAGTAAGTTAGTAGATAAAGCTTCTTGAATCTAGTGGATAGCTTTGTTTTATGTTGCTTATCTAATAAGTGAATTTGTATTTGATAAGTATACTGATATAATACAAAATTTAAAGTTATTTTTGAAGAAGAAATCGATAGCAATAGCTTATCCTAGGTGTGTATAGATATTATGTATATGTGGTTTAATTGAATTATTAACTATAATACAGATACCCTCTGCAGAGGTCTTAGAGTTGGCCTAGAAATAGATAAAGTCTTTTGTATTGAAAACTGAAGTGATGTATATTGAGCTAAAATTTTGGTTTCAGTAAGGCTCACAATATGCAGGTTATGAGAAAGATAATACACTTCCTATAATTTTCTTTTTAGTAATTGGTTGTATCCTTTTATATTATGTGTTGTAATATTGAGTAGTAGTGAGTTGTTCAAAGCTTGAGATCTAATAGGTAAATTAGAAAATTTAGAATGATTAGTAGGATGGAGTATGGTATGATAGGGTAATAGAGGATCAAGAATATCCAGATAAATATGAGTTTCCTTGAGTATAAGATTAATTGAAATTTTGAAGGGGAGTTTGTAATTAAGTTTAGTAAGGTGTTGGATAAATAAACTAAGAGTTTGGTTTGAATTAAGTGTAGGATGATTATATTTGTTTAAAAATTTATTATAACAGGTTACTTCAGTGTATGATGAAGAAATAGTTACTGAAGTTGAGTTAGAATTTTCTGTAGAAACGCTCACTGTATACCAGTTTTTATAGTTGTAAAGTTTGCCAAAGCCTGCTCTATATGTTGAGTCTAACCAACATAAACTTGGTTCTCTATATTTGTTAGATTTTGAAAGTTGTTGTTATGAGTAATTATTTGTAAAATAATTTGAGAAGAAGTGTTATTTAAATTTAGTGTATTTAGAGTATTTGTTATTTAGTTAAGTAGTATTTCATATAAGTTAGTTTTATGAAATATACAAGAAAGTATGTGTTCAGTATCTTTATATTAGTTACAAAATATACAATTTGGTGTGAGGTATAAGTTAGAATAGTAAGTGTTTAAGTTTGCTATTGTTAGTAGGTTGTTTAATATAATTTTGCTTCTGAAAGAATAGAATTTGTAATTATTATTTTGTGAATTTATTATATTGATAAGTTGAAGAATATTAAAGAGTTGCAGATTATAAAATATTTTAAGTTATATGAGCTTGTTAAAGATTTGAATTAAGAGAATATTTATACAAAATTTATGTATTTTAAGTAGTAGGAGTATTTAGTTCTATGCAAAGAAGAAAGGTAGTTGGAATAGTTAAGTATTAAGCTAGATTTCTATTTTGTTAGTATCTTGTTTAGCTAATGAGTTAGTAATATTATGAAAAGAATTTTTTGAATATGATTTAGTTTTGTGAGTAGTGAATTAGATATTTTTTTTTTGAATAAAGTAATTTAGAATATGAATAATATCCTAGTTGTTTATTTTGGTTTGTGTTGAATAGTTGTAAGGTAAGTTGTTTTTGAGTATATGAATTACTAAGAGATTATTCAAATGTAGATGAATTTTGTAGTTTGATAATAATATTAAAAAGAGGTAAATAATTGCTGATAGTTCAGCTCTTGTAGAATTTGAAGTATGAGATATTGATGTATTAAATTTTATTTGAGTATTGTTTTGAAGTATTCATATGATACTAGTTTTGATATTTAGTGTTTGTAAGTATTTAATTAATGTATATATATAAAAATGAAGAGTTTCTGAGTTTAGTAGTAGAATTTAGTTGTGAAGATTTATAAGTTGGTTTTAGTAAACAAGATTAGTAATTGTGTTTTGGATTAGAGAGATATCAGATAAGAAGATAATCAATTTAGGTAGAGTAGAGGTTAGAGAGTTAGTTAGTATATAGTAGATTTTTTGTAAAGCTTGTAATTTTTGTTAGTTGATGAAGAGTTTGAATTGGTTTTTTTCTATTTGTATTTTGCACTTTATGTTAATTGTTTAATTGTAATTAATTTGTATTTTAGTAGGTATAGATAAGATATGAATTGAGTTTGAGTTAAAGAGAATAAGTTGATAGTTTTAGAATGTTGTTTGATTTGTTGAGTAGTTGGTTATTTTGCTAATTTTAAGTTCATTATAAAAAATATAGAGAGACTAGTAGTTTTTGTTTGAGTTTTGTAAGGTAATTAGATTTAGAGTATTTAGAAAGGAATTTATTAAATTGAGTTTGGTATTAGGACAAATTTCTAGTATAGATAATAATGTTGCTTAATCTGCTAATTGTTTATACTATTTAGAAGTTAGGCCACAGAAAGATTTATAGGTTCTAAGATAGATATTTTTCTATAGAAGAAGAAATTGATTATCTGCAGTAAGAAGTTGTTCGAGGAATAGAATTTAGTTATTTCTAAAACTTTGAATCATCATAGTGTTGAAGTTTGGAAGGAAGTTGTATATAGAGTTGAGTTGATATATTTGGTTTGTATTTTGTAGATCAACAAAGGAGAGGTTATTAAGTGATATATCATTTTTGTATAGTAGAATTAGTTAGTTAATAATTGTAAAGTTTAGTGTTTTTCTTTAGTTTGAAAGAATAATTTTTTTTGTCAGAGTTGGTTGTCAAATCTTAGTTAGCTATTCTTTAATACATGAGCGAGTGATTTGAGTTAGAAGAGCATTTGAGTTGAAGCATTTGTTAACATTGCTGCTATTTGTTAGTAGGAGTAGTTTATTAAGTATTGGTATGTTGAGGAGTTAGAGATTAGTGAAGATATCATTATTTGTGTTTGTTAATAGATGAAGAATATGTTTAGTATTTTTAGTTAAAGTACTTAATATTTGGTTGATTTTTTTCTGAAGTAAGAAACAGATTTGGAGGAGGTATTTAATTGCTAGTAAGAGAATGGTATTAAATAATTTTAATATATATATGAGAAGGAGTTTTTTGAATTTGATAAGATGAATTAATTGATTTATTTTGTTAGTGATGATATTGATTGTAGGTTTAGATGAGCTATTTCCATTCAAGAAGATACTCAAGTATCCTATAGTTTTATCTAGTTTATGAAGTAGAATTTGTTAGTTTTTGAAGAGTAAAGAATAGTTAGAAGTAGTATTAGTTTAAGGAATCTTGATTTTGAATATATGAAGAAGATCTGATTTGAATAGATTTACTTGAATATTATTAAGTTAGTTAAGTTCAAAGATATTTTGTAGAATCTTTTGAAGATTTTCTCTTGATTTATAATACCAAATAGTGTTATCCATAAATGCCAAAGGTAGTATTGTGATAGATTGTAATTTGTTTGAGAAGATAAGATTAAGTAGAAAGTTGGATTTTATTTTTAGAAATTTTGATTTGTATTTGTTATTAATGTAACTGAGAATAGGATTATAGTATATTTTCTAGAGAAGTAGAGAGAAGATTTCTTCTTGTTCGATACCTGAGTGAAAAGAGATAGGATTTGTAAGTCTATAGACAGTAATTGTTTTGACTTTCTTATTTTGGTGTAAGAATTTTATAAAGTTTAGTGCTTTCTGAGGGATGCTAATTCTTTTGCAAGTATTGATAAGGCAATTTATATTGATTTTGTTAAAGGCTTTAGATATATCCTGGAATAATATCCATGCTTCTTTGTAGTTATTTTTATAGTATTTGATAATGTTTAGTAATATTTGTATTGGTATATATGTTGAATAGTTTTTAGTTGCTACAAAGTTTAGATCACTTAGAAGATAGTATTGATTTATAATTTAGTCTAGACATGTTATAAATACTTTTGTTAAGCATTTTTTGATTAGTTTGATAAGAGAGATTAGATGGACTTGATCTAATGTAAAGTCCTAAGAAAATTTTTTTGGAATGAGAAAGAGATTTGAGGTTTTCCATTCTAATGATATGCTTTGGAGAGAGAGATATTTTGAGAGAAAAAGGTGAATAATATTTTGATTTTTGGAATTAAACATTTTGATGTGTTCATAATTAGTTTCAGATGGGTCTGTAGCTTTGTTGTTTAGAAGCTTTTTTATTATTTTTGACTATTTATTAGATGTATCTCTGAAAGAAGATTTTGAATAAGGTGTTCATTTTTTAGATGTAGTTTGTAGAGGTTGAAGAAAAGGGAGTTAGTATTTATAGGAATATATAGAAGTTCTTTGAAGTAATCTTGAAAGTAGTTGTTAAAAGCTGATTTGATCTTAGTTAGTTGTATAGTTAAGTTGTTGTTTAAGAAAAGTTGGTCTAATTTGATACTATTATTTAGTTTTTCAAGAGTTTTATAGAAGAAAAGTTTAGGATTTTGAGTGAAATTGTTGTTCTTTTCTTGTAATTTATTTTGGATTTCAAGTAAGGTTTGGTCCTTTTTTTCCTTTTGTATAAGTATTTTAAAGTTTTTGATTTTACTTTTGAAGAGTATTAGAATTGTATTAGAATTTGGATTTGCTGCTAAGAAGTTTTGGTATGATCATGAGAGGAGGGTATTGTTTGAATATTTTTTAATATAGGAATTATATGATATAGAAATATTTGTATTTGTTACAAGATTTTTAATAGAGATAATGTTTTTGAGTTAGTTGTAGAGAGGTGATAGGTTGGGTTTTTGGTAGCCTTATAGGTTTGAGTTGGTTTTGATTTTTTTGTATAGAATAAATTTTGGAGCAGCTTTATTAATTGCCTTTTTTATTTGATTCCAAATAGTATTTAGATCATTGGTATTTGTGATTTCTTTAGTAGAAGTTAATAAGTGTATAAGGTTTTGTTCTGTATGGTATTAGTATTGTTTGATTTGATTTGTTTAAGCCAAGTTCTATTTGAAAGAAAGTCTTATATAAATTTCTGTATTAGTCAGTTTGTTAGTAATAGTTATTGTTTCGAGGCTAATAATAGAATAATCAGAAGTAGTGAATAGATTTTGTATAATGTCTGCATAGTCTAAAAGAATTATATAGATATTAGTTCAAATTTGGTTAATTCAACTAGCACTATTGTTATGAGTATATGTAAATTTGATAGAAGCAGGGTAGAATAGTTAGAAGGTGTCATAAATGTTGTGATATTTGAGTATTTAGAGTAATTGATTTTCTAGAGAGTTATATTTTTTTGTTAGTAATCTGTTTACTTTAGAGTTTAGAGTACTATTCAGATCACCTAAAATTATAATTTTGTAATTTGTTGTATTTAAGATTGTGTAAAATATAAAAGTATTTCTTTAAAGTATCATTTTTTTTCTGTATTGGAAAATAAATTTGAATTAATTTAATATGATTATTTTTGAAATAGAGATCTATTTCAATAAGGAAGTTTTAGAAATTTGAATTTTTCTAATATGTTTTGCTAGTTAGTTGTATATTATAATTCCTATGTTGCCTTGTCTATTCATATAAGGTACTCAGAATTTTTAGTAGTTAGTAAGATTTTTGAATATTATTGAAAATTTTGCTTCTTTTAAGTTAAGGTGTGTTTTAGAAATACCAAATATATCAATTTGGTTTTCTGTAATATAATCTATTAGACTTAGTTGTTTGTAATTTTCAAGTAATCCATTAGTATTAAATGAATAGATTTTTAGTAATTGTGCTTATATTTTATTTTCTAAGTAGATATTAGTTTAAGGTTTATAAGTTATAGGATTGGGAGTAGAGTTTGATTGAAGTAGGATGTTAGAGTTAATATAAGGCATTTTGAATATTGTTCAAATTGGTATATTATGAAATTTGTAGAATTTTTCTAGTAGTAATAATGTGTAGTTGAGTAATAAAAAATCATTTATATTAGTATATATATGAGATTCTGTTTGTTGTTAGTTGATTAAGATTTTAACTGGTAGTGAAAAGAAGTTTTATAAGTGTTTTAAAAGAGAGCTAAGTGTTTTATTTTATATTAGTTAGTAAAAAAAGATTAAAACAAGTTGTTTTTTCAGTATGAGATAATGTATTAGAGGCTAAAGAGTGAGAGTATACTTCTGTATATAGAGAGTTTTATTTACTGATTGTAAAATAATTTCTTGTATAATATTATAGTAATAGTTTGTGATTCAATGAAATTCTGAATTTATCTAGTTGCATTTGAAGCATTTGTTACTTGGTATAATATTTAGATAATATTTTTGTAGATGTTAAGATATAAATAGTTTGTTATATAGAAGTTTAATACAAAAGGTTTTGAGTTTACTAAGTTTGAAATTAGTAAATTTGTATGAATATTTGTTGTTATTGTTAAGATATAACTATATTGAATTCCAGTTGATTTGGTAATATAGATGAGCTCATATTTAATAACAGTTCTGTGATAACTATATTGCAATAATAAGAGTATTATATATTGTTTTGATAAGTTTATATATAGATTGTTTGATATTATAATTTTTCTATATAATATAAAAGTTAAAATTATATAAGTTAGTATATTTGAATTCAAGCTATAGTAAGATTTAATAATTTTGTGCTAATATATTAGCTGCTTCATTCAAATCATTATTGCTATAAGCTAGTACTTTATGAAAAGTTATTGAAAGTTTGTAAAATTTGATAAGGTTAAGTGTTGTATGCCAAATTAGCTAGTAGTTATAAGAGTAAAAATGTAAAGAGTTTGTTGTTATTTAAGTTAGCTTTTGGTATTTAGATATTACAAATTATGAGTCTGTATAAATATCAATTTTGCAATTACAAGAAGCTATAATAATTGCTGATAATATTATAAGTAACTCTGTTTTGTATAATAAGAACCAGTATTGAATTTATACTACAAAAGAGTTTGTTATTAGATTGTTTTCAATATATATCTATCAATACTTATAGAGCAATAGTTAGTTATTAGATTGTGAACAGATCTATCTGTGTAAAAAATTAAATTTGTAGAGTTGAAGTTAGAAGTTGCAATAGTGTTTAGTTTAAGAGAAGAGCTATTTGAGTTAAATAGTTCAAAGATAGGATTTTTGTAGATAAGGATATTTGGAGTAGAAGGTATATGTATTAGGTTTTTATTTGCAGTAGTATATATTAGGTCCAGGTAATTTGTATTGAATTTGAATAATGTATTTGGATTATTTGAAATTTTTCTTTTTCAAAATTTTGTTGATAAAGTAGCTAAGATATCAAAAGTATATTGGTTTTTGATTCTGTTGGAGTTTAAATTGCATCCAAAACAAGGGCTACAAGTTAAAGATAGAGTTGAATAATATTTAGTATATATATAATCAATATTATATATCTAGTATATAATAGAGATTGTGTTAAGTTGGTTATTAAATAAATAAGCTTTGTCTATTGTAATTGAGTTATTATTGTTATTAGTAATTAGCCAAGATTTGTATTTTTTGTTGAAATATCTAGTAGAATAACTAAAATAATTATTTGTACAAGTACTAGTTGTTGAGTAAGATTTTTTATAACAGAGTTTTTAATTATAATATTTTTAAGATATTTGAACTATATTAGAGTTTTGTCTTTAGGCAAATAATTTATTCATAAGAATAGGTATTCCTATTTTAGAAATATACTATTGTCTATAATAATAAGCTAGTTCAAGTAAAGTATACTTTTTGTTTTAAGTTATTTATTGAAAATATTATAAGAGTTATATTTGTTAAATAGTTTTTCAAGAGAATATGCTGAATATATTATAGTATAAGACTATATTATACTATAGTATGCATCTATTTACATGTTTAGGTATTAGAATAACTGAATTATTTTAAAGTTAGTAGAATACCTATTTTTCTCATCAATAATTAGATTAGAATAATGAAGAATATTTGTAGTAGACTACAAATTATTTTGTAATTATTGAATACAGATTTTAGTTGTTGTTTCCAAAATATTTAAGTTATTAAGATAAAGTAAAAATTTTAAGATATAGTATTAAAGTTGTATATCCTATATATTTTTAATTCTATAGATTAAAGGATGCAAATTATTAACTCTTCCTATAGATAACTTGTACCAAAACTTCCCAAAAACATTTGTTCATAACTAAATATTTTACTAAGTAAACTACTCTTTAGCTACTAAGCATAATTGTTCTATACAAAATTTTGCTTTAGTAGAGTCTAATTTTATATCTTTCGGACCTAAACTCACAAAGATATTTACTTAAATAATTAATATAACATTTTTATTATTTTCTCCGAATTTTACTAAGACAATAACTCTGAGCCATTAAGAGAGTTTTGTTCAGCTAATTTCCAGCTCCATATACATATAAATTTTACAAAAAACGGATGAAAACTCATCAAATTACTAAAGGAAAATCTGTTTAAGGTTTTTTCTAAAAATTTTAGAAAAATAAAGTTCTTTTCTGTTTTCCCCCTCCAAACCTGAAACTAAATCACATGACCAATCAACTAAAATTCATTGGTTTACCCAAAAATAGCACTAATTATTGAAATTTCCCTTTTAAATTTATTTTAATTAAACACAAATTAATTACTTACATATTTGTACTAATTCTAAATTAGTATAACGTAACAATCAAATCTTACTAAATTTTGCTTGGTTATACAGATTAGGCTTTGTACCACACCAACCACACTAGCTACAAGTCATACTAGCCACTTTGTGGGTTATACAACTAATGTTATATTACACAAACCAAACTATACCTTTTTGTGAAGCTCTCCTCATTCTCATTTTAAATATGATAATATTAAACTAATTAAAATCCTTACCAACTTCTAAAACAAATATATTATCTTACCAATATGCCTACTCTTATCCAACATGAACCCAATTCCTTTGACTTAGACTACTACTTATCTAAGTATAATGACAGATATAGTATAGTTGTACATAAACAAAACCTCACGCAACTTAAACTGATGCTCTTTGTCTTTAACTCTTCTCAATACGCACTAGCCAAACAACTTCACTTCTTCTACATACTATCTCAACCTTCTCTAACCAACTGTCTCTGTAACAAATACCATATGTACTTTACTTCTAAACACCATACTTTGGAAATCTCCAGATCTAGCACTTCTATACAAAGCTCCAATACTCTTACTCCAATGGACATCATACCAAAACAATTCCAAAAACTCCAAGAACAAATTTCTAAATCATCAATCAAACAAAATACAACTTCACTACCTTTATTCCCATTTAACTACGATACTGAAAATACTGCTACATCCTCTACAAACCTAAATCCACTTAGCAATAAATTCCTATTATAGCTCATTCTTATCACGTTCACACATGTCTAGTCTGCTATAAAAAAAATATTCCTTGTGTTTTCCTTTCAAATGAAAAACACTCTCTCTAAGCTAAAACTGTTCTTAAAGGCTTTCTAATTCACTCAGAATATATCAATAACATATGAATTAAACTACTTCCCTAATCCAAACCTCTAACACTAACTCAACTAAATACCTTTTACTTTATGAAATTTAGTCTCATGTCTTTTGACCAAAAGAAAATTCTACTCAAATCTGCTCTTAGTAAACTTACTAAAAAACTTCTACTCAAAAAAGATACTTCAAATAATCTCGATTGGTTTAAAACTTTTCCTATAACTAAAGAAATGGAACAACACACTCAACTTAAAACACAGGTCTCAATTAAGCTTTTCAACTTTCTAAAGCTACATCTCATCAACTTCATATCAGGAAAAATCCTTAAACCAGCATCTAGAGAAACTCCTGCCTCTAAAAGTAACTTCAAATACCTCATTAAATCAATAGCAGGACAATATCCTGATTTCCTTACAGACTTTATCTTTAATACTAACCTAAATATTGACAAAGCAACTACAATTCCATTCGACATTATCTTTTCAACTTTCAAATCATTATTATCTAAATTTACAACAATTCTTTTCATCAAATTAAATTACCAAAAAATCTTATTATCCTATAATACAATTCCTCCCTATACTATTCAAATCCATAATTTATTCGCAATCAACTTCACTAGAATTTACCTCTTCCTTCATGATGATTACAAAACTATCTATACTAATAAATTCTTTGAGAATCTTAGCATTAAATCTAAAAGATTTCAATTATATTACTTTATTTCTGAAGATAAAATTCACTAACCTCTCTTCCAAATACAATATGACAACAAATTTAATATTAACATTTCTTTTAATATCTCTAAACAACAATTTTTAGAAACTTTTAGAATTTCTTCACTCAAAAAACACAAAGAAGATCTCGACAAATAGTTTGAACTCTTCTTCAAAATCTACAAACATCAATTCTCTACAATAAACCAAACCAAAACATATAACCATATCAAACATGAAATTGACTTAACCTTGCAAAAGCTTGCAAAAAACTTTTTCCTGTTGACTTCAAATTAACTCTCTTCGCAAATGCACAATTCTATGCACCAAAGCTGCTCTTTTTCATATTCTTACATGCACTAGTACAGACTGCAATATCTTGCCTACTAACACAGAACATACCTCTAAAAATATCTCAACTTTCTTCTTCAACTAATCTTTTACCAAATTTCTGTAACCAAATCCTCTGACCCTCCTAGGAACAGAGTTAGATGGATATATCCAGAACTTGACTGTGAACAATTTCAAAAGAAACAATAAAATGAAGCATTATTTCAAATTTCTATACTGATTACTTTATTTTGTAAATTAGACAATACAGCTGAACAAGAATTTATTAAACAAAACAAAACTGCAACTAGTATCAAAAGATGTACCTATTATTTTTACACCTATCTTAAAGCCTTCTTTACAGCTGCAGCTATAAATGAAGGAATTTCCACTCTCAATCATCACCAAATAATCCAAAAAATTACTTCTAAACCTACAAACACACATCACCTTGTTAGAATTTTAATATACCTCTACCTACTTCAACAACCAAAACTCTCTATTACATAAATTTCTGCTGAATATAGAGACAAATTCTATCCTCAAGCAGAAAAAATTATTTTTGAAAAATTCAATGTCTAATTCAACACTATCACTATTAATGAGGATATTCTATTTAATATACCATCCTTATCTTCAACCAAAAACAAAAACACCAAACAAACTTATGCTGAAAAACTCAATTCAATTATTCATACAACAATATCTCATACTCCTTTTTAATAAACTCTTCTGTAGAGCACATTGATACAACTACCACTTCTAGAATAATGATGTCTTCTACTTCTTGTAGGCTATTTCTGGAAGAAAATATAGTAAGTGAATAGGCAGACAAGTCCATTTATGTGGAAGACCAATTTTATGATGGCCAGAACTAACATACAGGACAGGCTTTGGACTCTTGCATAACTGTGAAAACTGGATATATAGTGAGCAATTCTACAGAAGTATACACTTACTCTTCAGCTTCCATTACCTCATCCCATGCTAAAGAAATAACTTGCTTTAACTATTTTTTACTAACTAACAACCTACCTCTACTAACATAAAATAAAATACTTAGTTCTTTTTTAAAACACTTACAAAATTCTTTCTATTTACAACCAATTAAAATCTTAATTAATCAACAATAAACAGAATCCCACATATATACTAACACTAATAATTCTTTACTTCCAAACTATACATTATTAATACTAAAAAAATTTTACAAATTTTACAATATACCAATTCGAACAATACTCAAAATACCACATATCGACTCTAATATCCTACTACAACCAAACTCTACCTCTAACTCTATAACTTATGAACCCCAAACTATCACTCACCCAGAAAATGAAATACAAGCACAATTACTAAAAATTCATTTACTTAATACTAATAGTTTACTCAAAGACTACAAACAACTAAGTCTAATAGACTATATTACAGAAAATCAAATTGACATATTTGGTATCTCTGAAACACACCTCAACTTAAAAGAAGCAAAATTTTCAACACTATTTAAAAATCTCACTAATTACCAAAAATTCTAGGCACCTTGCATGAATAGACAAGGCAGTGTAGGAATTATAATACACAACCAACTAGCAAAACATATTAGAAAAATTCAAACTTTCCAAAACTTTCTCATTGAAATAGACCTCTATTTCAAAAATAACCATATTAAATTATTTCAAATTTACTTTCCAATACAGAAAAAATAACAACAATGAAAAGAAATACTTTCATACCTTACGCCAATTCTAAATATAACAAATTACAAAATTATAATAATGAGTAATCTAAATGACATTCCAAACTTAGAATAGACAGATTACTAACAAAAAAATATAACTCTCCAGAAAACCAACTACTCAAAATACTCAAATATCACAACTTTTATGATACCTTCTGATTATTCCACTCTACCTCTATCAAATTCACATATACTCACAACAATAGTGCTAGTTGAATTGACCAAATTTGAACTAATATCTATATAACCTTCTTGGACTATATAGATATCATACAAAATCTATTTACTTCTTCTAATCATTCTATCATCAGTCTTGAAACAACAATCATTACTAACAAACCAACTAACACAAAAACTTACACAAGACTTTCTTTCAAATGGAATTCAACTCAAACAAATCAAATTGAATAATACCAACACTATACAGAACAAAATCTTATATACTTACTAACTCCTATTAAAGAAATTACAAATACTAATGATCTAAATACTATTTGGAATCAAATCAAAAAGACAATTAACAAAGCTACCCTAAAATTTATCCTATATAAAAAAATTAAAACCAACCCAAACCTACAAGTATACCAAAAACCTAACTTATCACCTCTCTATAATCAACTCAAAAATATTATCTCTATTAAAAATCTTACAACAACTTCTGATATTTCTATATTATACAACTCCTACATCAAAAAATATTCAAACAATACTCTTCTCCCACGATTATACTAAAGCTTCTTGGAAGCAAATTCAAATTCAAATACAATTCCAATACTTCTTAAAAGTGAAATCAAAAACCTTAAAAAACTTATTCAAAAATAAAAAAGAAACAAATCTTACTTGAAATACAAAATAAACTTCAAGAAAGAAACAATAATTTCACTCAAAATCCCAAACTCTTTTTTCACAAAACTCTCGAAAAACCAAATAATAGTATCAAATTAGATTGACTTCTCTCTAACAACAACCTAACTAAACAACCAAATAAAATCAAATCTGCTCTCAACAATCACTTTTAAGATTACTTCAAAATCTTCTATATACTCCTATAGATACTAACTTTCCCTTCTTCAACTTCTATAAACTACACCTAGAAAATGAACACCTCTTTCAAAACCTCCTTTCAGAAATTACACCTAATGAATAGTTAAAAATAATAAAAGAGCTTCCCAACAACAAAGCTGCGGGTCCATCTGAAACTAATTATGAACATATTAAAATGCTTAATTCTAAAAGTCAAAATATTATCTGCCTTTTCCTCTCAAAATATCTCTCCCTCCAAAGCATACCATTAGAATAGAAAACCTCAAATCTCTTTCTTATTCCAAAAAAATCCTCTTGGGACTTTATATTAGATCAAATTTATCTAATCTCCCTTATCAAACTAATCAAAAAATACTTAACAAAGGTATTTACAACATATCTAGACCAAATCATAAATTAACACCATCTTCTAAGTGACTTAAACTTTGCAGCAACTAAAAACTGTTCAATATATACACCAATACAAATATTATTAAACACTATCGAACACTATAAAAATAACAACAAAGAAGTATGGATACTATTCCAAGATATGTCTAAAGCTTTTGACAAAATCAATATTTATTACCTTATCGATTTCTGCAAAAGAATTGGTATCCCCCAGAATGCACTAAACTTTATAAAATTTTTACACTAAGATAGAAAAGCTAAAGTAATTACTGCTTACAGACTTTCAAACCCTATTACTCTTCACTCAGGTATCGAACAAGGAGAGACCTTTTTTCCACTCCTTTAGAAAATATACTATGACTCTATCCTTAGCTATATCAACAACAAACATAAATCAAAATTCCTAAAAATAAAATCTAACTTTCCACTTGATATTATCTTTTCAAATAAACTACAATCTATCACAATTCTACCTCTGGCATTATGGATAATACTGTCTGGTATTATGAATCAAGAGAAGATTTCTAAGAGATTCTACAAGATGTCTCTGAACTTTACTAACTCAATAATATTCAAGTAAATCCACTTAAATCAGATCTTCTTCATATATTCAAAACCAAAATCTCTCAAACTAATACTACTTCTAACTACTCCTTACTCTTCAAAAACCAACAAATTCTACTTCGTAAACTAGAGAAAACTATAAGATACTTAGGTATCTTTCTAGATAGAAATAGTTCATCTAAACCTATAATTAATATTATTACTAACAAAATAAACCAATTTCTCATCTTATCAAACTCAAAAAACTCCTTCCTATACACATATCAAGATTATTTAATACGATTCTTTCTCCAGCAATTAAATATCTTCTCCAAATCTGCTTCTTACCTTAGAAAAAAATCAATTAACTATCAAGCACTCTTACCAAAAACACTAAACACATCTTATATTCATCAACAAATACAAATAATAATATCCTTACTAATTCCCAACTACTTAACATACCAACACTTAATAAATTACTTCTACTAACAAACAGCAGCAATGTTAACAGATGCCTAAACTCAAATATTCTTCTAACTCAAATTACTCTCTTACGTATCAAAGAATAGCTAACTAAGATTTGGCAACCAACTCTGACAAAAAAAACCATTCTCTCAAACCAAAGAAAAACATTAAACTTTACAATTATCAACAAACTAGTTCCACTATACAAAAATGATATATCACTTAATAACCTCTTCTTTAATGACTCACAAATTTAAACCAAATGTATCAACTTAACTCCATATACAACTTCCTCTCAAATTCTAATACTATGACGACTCTAAGTCTTAGAAACAACCAAATTCTATTTCTTGAACAACTTCTTACTGCAGATAACCAATTCCTTCTTCTATAGAAAAATATCTATCTCAGAATCCACAAATTCCCTTGTAGTTCAACTTCTAAATAGTATAAACAATTAGCAGATCAAGTAACATCATTATCTATACCAGAAATCTGGCCTAATACCAAACTCAATTCAATAAATCCCTTCCTAAATACTCTTAACCTAATCATCTTACAAAACCCAAACAAAAACTATTAGTCTCTCTATGTCTCTTATAACGAACTCAAAATTAGAAAAATAACTAACTACTTAACAACCTAAACAACATTCTAAACTTCCAACTCATCCTATCTAACTTAAATTCAATTCATATCTCACCTACAACTACTACAATACAAATTAATTACAATCAAACAATTAATATAAAGTGCAAAACACAAAAAGAAAAAAACCAATTCAAACTCTCTATTAATCAACTAGAATTACAAGCCTTACAAAAAATCTATCATACACTAACCAACTGTCTCAGCAACAAATACTATACGTACTTTATTTCTAAACACTATTCCTTGGAAATTTCTAGACCTAGTACTCCTACACCAAACTCTAATACACCTACTCCTATGAATATTATACCAAAACAATTTCTAAAACTTCAAGACCAAATTCCTAAATCACTAATCAAACAAAATGCAACCTTACTATCTCTATTCTCATTCAACTATGATACTAAAAATACTGCTATATATTTTACAAACCTAAACAACAAATTCCTATTACAGCTCATTTGCATTATGTTTACACATGCCTAGTCTGCTATAAAAAAAATATTCTTTGTGTTTTCCTTTCAAATGAAAAACACTCCTTTCAAGCTAAAACCATTCTTAAAGGCTTTCTAATCAACTCAGAATATGTTAATAATATTCGAATTAAACCAGTCTCTCAATTCAAACCTCTAACACCAACTCAACAAAATATCTTTTATTTTATAAAATTTAGTCTTATGTCTTCTGAATAAAATAAAATTCTACTCAAATCTGCTCTCAGTAAACTCACTAAAAAACCTCTACTTAAAAGAGATACTTCAAATGATCTTGATTGGTTCAAAACCTTTCCTATAACTGAAGAAATAGAACAACTCACCCAACTTAACACACAGATCTCAATTAAGCTTTTCAACTTTCTAAAACCACATCTTATCAACTTCACACTAAGAAAAATTCTCAAACCAGTATCTGGAGAAACTCCT
This sequence comes from Scutellospora calospora, assembly GCA_910592325.1. Lineage (NCBI taxonomy): Eukaryota > Fungi > Glomeromycota > Glomeromycetes > Diversisporales > Gigasporaceae > Scutellospora > Scutellospora calospora. The sequence goes on along the minus strand of CAJVPM010000174.1, from coordinate 2,604 downwards.
GCCTCTAAAAGTAACTTCAAATACCTTATTAAATTAATAGCAGAACAATGTTCTGACTTTTTTACAGACCTTATCTTTAATGCTAACCCAAACATCAACAAGGCAACCACAATCCTATTTAATATTATTCTTTCAACTTTCAAATTATTATTATCTAAATTTACAACAATCCTTTTCACTAAATTAAATTACCAAAAAATCTTATCTTTCTACAATACAATTTCTCCCTATACCATTCAAAACTGTAATTTATTTGCTATTAACCTTACTAAAATCTATCTCTTCCTTTATGATAACTACAAAACCATCCATACTAACAAATTCTTCAAGGATCTTAGCATTAAACCCAAAAGATTTCAATTACATTACTTTATTTCTGAAGATAAAATTCACTAACTTCTTTTTCAAATATAATACGATAACAAATTTAATATTAATATCTCTTTTAATATTCCTAAACAATAATTTATATAAACTTTTAGAATTCTTTCACTCAAAAAACACAAAGAAGATCTTAATAAATAGTTCGAACTCTTCTGCAAAATCTACAAATATCAATTTCCTACAATAGACCAAACCAAAACTTATAACTATATCAAATATGAAATTGTACTTAACCTTGCAAAAGCTTGCAAAAAACTTCTACCTGATGATTTTAAAATAACTTCAATTAATTCTCTTCGTGAACGTACAATTCTATACACCAAAGCTGCTCTTTTTCATATTTATATATGTACTGGTACAGACTACAATATCTTGTCTACTGAACAGAACATACTTTTAAAAATATCTCAACCTTTTTCTTTGACCAGTCTTTTACTAAATTTTTAGTAGCCAAATCCTCTGACCCTCCTAAGGACAAAGTTAGATGGATATACCCAGAACTTGATTACCAACAATTCCAAAAGGACGAATGAAATGAAGCATTATTTCAAATCCTTACACTAATTACTCTATTTCAAAAACTAGCTGATATAGCTAAACAAGAATTCATTCAACAAAACAAAACTGCAACTAATATCAAAAGACATACTTATTATTTCTACACCTACCTTAAAGCCTTCCTTACATCTGTAGCTATAAATGAAGGAATTTCCACTTTTAATCATCATCAAATAATCCAAAAAATTACTTCTAAACCTACAAACACATATCACCTTGTTAGAATTTTAATATACCTTCACCTATTTCAACAACCAAAACTCTTTATTACACAAATTTTTGCTGAGTATAGAGATAAATTCTACTCTCAAGCAGAAAAAATTATCTTCGAAAAATTCAATATTCAATTCAATACTACTGCTATTAATAAGGATATTCTATTCAATACATTAATCTTATCTTCAACTAAAAACAAAAACACCAAACAAACCTATGACAAAAAACTTAATTCAAATATTTATACAACAACATCTTATACTCTTTTTCAATAAACTCTTCTATAGAGTACATTAATACAACTGCCACTTCTAGAATAATGATGTCCTCCACTTATAGTGAGCTATTTCTAGAAGAGAATATAGTAAGTGAATGGGCAGACAAGTCCATTTAATAGAAGACCAATTTTATGATAGCCAGAACTAACGTACAGAACAGACTTTGAACTCTTGTATAACTATGAAAACCAGGTATACAGCAAGTGATTCTACAGAAGTACATTTTTACTCTTCAGCTTCTATTACCTCATCCCATGCTGAAAAAATAACTTGCTTTAACTATTTTTTACTAACTAACAACCTACCTCTACTAACACAAAATGAAATACTTGGTTTTTTTTTAAAATACTTACAAAATTCTTTCTATTTACAATCAATTAAAATCTCAATTAATCAACAACAAACAGAATCCTACATATATACTAACACTAATAATTCATTACTTCCAAACTATATATTATTAATACCAGAAAAATTCTACAAATTTTACAACATACCAATTTGAACAATACTCAAAATACTACATATCGACTCTAATATCCTACTACAACTCAACTCTACCTCTAACCCTATAACTTATGAACTCCAAACTATCACTTACCCAGAAAATGAAATACAAGCATAATTACTAAAAATTTATTCATTTAATACCAATAGTTTACTCGAAGACTACAAACAACTAAGTCTAATAGACTATATTACAGAAAATCAAATTGATATATTTGGTATCTCTGAAACACACCTCAACTTAAAAGAAGCAAAATTCTCAACACTATTCAAAAATCTTACTAATTACCAAAAATTCTGGGCACCTTGCACGAACAGACAAGGTAGTGTAGGAATTATAATACACAACCAACTAGCAAAACATATTAGAAAAATCCAAACTTTCCAAAACTTTCTCATTAAAATAGACCTCTATTTCAAAAATAACTATATTAAATTATTTCAAATTTACTTTCTAATACAAAAAAAAAAACAACAATACAAAGAAATACTTTCATACCTTATACCAATTCTAAATACAACAAATTACAAAATCATAATAATAGGTGATCTAAATGGCACTTCAAACCTCAGAATAGACAGACTACTAACAAAAAAATATAACTCTTCAGAAAACCAACTACTCAAAATACTCAAATATCATAACTTTTATGATATCTTC